>JAYRBW010082027.1:0-23354 GCA_036023295.1 Invenusta paracnida | reverse complement strand
ATAATAATAATAATAATAATAATAATAATAATAATAATAATAATAATAATAATAATAATAGTAGTAATAATAATAATAATATAATAGGATACATTCATATATGCGATTCTCAAAAAAATAAGATCTAAAAATAAAATAAGAATGTTTTTGTATTTACTGTTATACAGTACAGGTTTTTTCTGAGACGATATTTCTGATATGTAAATTTGTTAAATAGAGATAAAATTTTCATGATGGACTAAGAAGCTATGCATACTGATAGTGTTTTGACTTTGGGAGATGGTAAACATTTAACAGGTGACAATTCCCAACGAAGTGTGTCATTGTTCCTCATTCGAGATGCATATAATATCTAGTCGATTGGCGTTATCTTTAAACATTGTCTATTGATATTTATATTGATTAAACGTTGTCTGCATATATTATTTGAGACTTCTCAGTTGAATGCAATATTAAAAATGTAATTTGGATAATATGTATTGCAAAAAAAAAATATTTCTGGGGATACATTTATTGTACGCAAGTATAAATTATGTGGCGAATGCGATATAATATATAATATATACACATTTATATATATTTATATATTTACTGATAGTTTATATATTGGAGTTGCCAAAATAATAACTCAAAGAAGGAGTAGAAAAATAGGCACGTAGATAAAAACATGTTTACTTGTTCAATAACTTAGGAATTAAACCAAAGGAAGTAGATAATATATTAACTTTAAGCAGACAATAAAGATGAGGCGAATAAGTGATAACTCAAGAGAGGGAATAAGAGATTAATTTAAAGAATGCTTCCAATTTTCTTAAAACCGCAACATCTATTTTTCAAACAAATTTTCTTTAGAAAAAAATAGTCTAGATTTTTAAGGAAGAATTATTTCAAGATGTTTTCCAGACGAGACAATTCACCGTTACTGTTTTTCAGGTTAAAATATAAATGATGGTTATATATAAGGATAACTAATTATTACATGCAATACGATATTTTTACAAATCATATGTCAAAATAAGCAGTTTTTCGTACGTGTCAAGCTATTTATTACCTTAAAATTATAGAATATAATATTTCCTTTGATAATTTCAAATAGCATTGTAATAATTTATCACATGTACTAGTGTAATTATAGACAAGTAGAGTTTTAAAGGCGCCGAAATAACAGCTTAATATTGCATCTATAGATTTCAACCAACGGTGATGTTATTAGAGATACAAAAGGTGAAATGCCACAAAGTACTTTGAAAACACCATTCTATCGGAATTCCAGTTTGATGCTTCGTTAAATCATGCTGAAGGGAAAGCAGTAGTTTGGAAGACATTCGCAAAATCTCCAGGAAGTCTAATGGCGTTATGTAGTTTGTAACGTCATATTATTTGATATATCACATTATAATAAAATGTTTATTTATATTTATATTCAATTTGGAGTGCAAAATAGTTTTCACTATCTTCCCTAATGACTACTTTCCTGATAGAAGATGCTTATTTTGAAGCAGTGTGCAAAAATAAGTTGTCCCGGAATTCCTGAACTGTTTAGAACACGTATTTATGATATGAATCAAAACCAATGTAGCAAAAAAATTGAAGAAGGACCTGAATATCATATTGTTAGAACTTGCAAATATACATATATGGTTCCGTACCGCATAACATAATTAAAGAAGCTGTGAAGTTCTTTCACATTCCTGAAAATGGAGAAGGTAAGAAAGAATTTATTTAGCATTAGATTATTTCATATATATGGATTTCAGAAATAAAATGTATTATTCCTTTGAAATTGATAATTATTTAAATTGAAATAATTAGCAAAAGCAAATTTGCTATTTTTCACTAAAATATTAGTTAAAACCATTAAATATATTATCGATATATATAAGTGCATATGTATATATTTATTCAACGTATGAATTCAAAAAATTTTGAAAAGAATGTTACCTAAATTTGATATAATATATGGCTATATATATATAGATATTTGTGTGTGAAACTATTAAAGTGACTGAGTTCATCTATTAAAATCAAATAAATTCACTTTAAGAAAGCCACATTTAATCTATCAAACGTCAACTTTTATATAATTTAGCGTTTTAACGTTAAAGTTTCTATTATAAAATATGTTAAATTTATTACAGATTTTTTAAATTGTTTGCTACACTTTTCGAAAAATATATTTTTTTCATATTTTAAATAATTTGTATTATTATTTTTAAGTTTCTAAAAGTTCCGTTTATATTCAAATATATAAAAGTAACGCTTTTGTAGGTACATATATACAAAGTGTTCTGTAAAATATTTTTAAGGATACTTTGTTTGATTGACTGAAACACTTGCCTGCCATACTTATGCCTTTATAATGTTCATTGTGATATGCAACATCCAGTCATTAAAAAATAAATAATATACATTCACAAAATATATATTATACGTTTGTTAAGTGTACTTTAACGAGTTCAGGAGCCCGTTTGCAGTGTTGGACGAAATGACATTTTTAGGGAGTAATCCACTTTCATACACTCAAATTCTATATATTCAAACATTGGCATAACGTTATTTCCTTTCCTTTCCAGACTATGATTATTATTACTCTATTCTTTCTGATATCTATGATTAAGTAACTGAATTTTTTTAATATTAGCCAACACAATTTCCGTTCACTAATTACAAATTGTTAAAGCTGTTAGATCAACTGTATATATTGGAAAATTCTCAGTATACAAACGATGTAAAATTATTCATAATTATAACAACTTTCCACAAGTAACTACGTATATATCCCCCCCGGAAAGAATAAATTTGCCTTTGAGATCACAATGATTTCTGATCTTATACACAAAGTGAAAATTGAATATGAGTTGGGAGAAAATATTACATATGAAGACTTGCACACATACATATTCTTTAGTAGATAGAGCACGACCGTTATAGACTGACCAGTGTATTATTTTACATATAAATGGCAATGGAGAGTATTTTAATATAAAGTGACAGATGAATCAATATGGCTCAAGGGATATAAAATGTCCCGAGATTAAGCTTCTTACTGTTAATACAACATAGTTTATCTATATATATTATCCAACTGCAGGATTCTGTTCGCCACTATGCTCAACTCGTTATCATAAAAATATACATGCATTTTATATTTATTATATTTTATATTGTATACTATATAGGATCATTTTATTCTACCATAATGACTTATTTTAAAAGTTTACTACTCTAGAAAAATTGCCAAGGGGGTTAAAAAATATATTCTTATAAATTAAAATATTAATATTAGATTTGGTGATCAATAGACTTGTCATTTATAAAGTTAGCGTGTTATAACTTGTAATATCTATTTTTAGGTGTACTTAAAATGAATAACACATTTTTCAAGAGTATACATTTTTATTATGAGTTTTGTAGATTTAGATGATAGGTTTTCCGGAACAAATGTAGAGGAATATCAGACCAAATGCGACAACTTCGCGATCAAATGGTGGTCATAGTCGACAAAATTTTACAATACATTATATACGACAATTCATCTCAAACTGTCCTTGTATACTATATATAAAAAAAATATAGAAACAAATTCATGTAGTTATATAATATATATATATATAGCAGCGATTTAATGTATAGATAACAATCAAAATTTGTTTTGAAAAGTTTTCTTAAAACTGTATGAACTGTGTCAGTATAGCCATCTATTTTCATATTTTTGATTTTAAGAGTAAATCATTGAATACAATTTTTATTAAGATGATTAAAGTTTTTTTTAAGATCCTCTGCAAATATCAGACGCAATGACGTTCGTTAAATCAATATTTTTCATCAACTAACATTTAAACTAAGAAATTAATGCTCACGTATTATTTGAACATATTATGGTCGAACAAATCGAATTACTATTTCAATACAATTAAAAAATGTCGCACTTGCCCGATTGTAAATCTACAGTTCAATGTTCGCATTGTCATTTTTTAGATATAGGTAGTGGAAATACTTCTTTAGAAAGTTAAATTATGAAATATTTATATAGTGTATAGACTTACTTAATTTCATTAAAATGTTCCAAATCAGTACAAATTAAGAATCAAATGGTCGTATTTGAAGTGAACAATTGCGAAACAATCAAATGGTGGTTCAATTGTTTTTAATGAACATTGTAAAATATACACCTGTTATGATTTATAAAAAATGAGTATACCTACAATTAAATATACAACTCTATACGAATAATTAAGAAAGAAATTGTTTAGAAAATATATACAAGGTAAGCCGATATTAAGTTACGGAATTTGGAAGGAAAATATAATAAATAAAGTTTATATATATATTGCTGTGAAATAATAAGAATAAAATTCTACTTACCATTCTATGAGAATCACAATCCTATTCTGATTTGATTTTAAATTTGATGTTATTATGATAAATTTGAATTACATAATTATGTCTAATTTGATCGTCTTAAAATTTAGATTTTAGATTTTATGTATGGAAATGAAGTTTGATTGTGATATTTACACATTTGTTGTATACTTCATTTTGAATTTAAAATTGATGTACATAGACCGAATTTAGTATTAAATTCCTCCATAATATCACCGGGGAAACTTCTATTATAATAATTGTAATGTTAATTCAAACAAATTTTGTTGATTGAAAGAAAACTATAATATATAACAGAATAGTTATAGTCCAAATTATTACATGTATTAACCATTAATACGAAAGGTAAATACTTTCAATAATATCTTGTATAAAGATATGAAGTTTTTATAAAATAAAATGAACTTTGTTACTAAATCTGAAAATATCGGAATGAAATAATTTAAGATATAAAAATACTTCGCTCTTTCCAAATATATTTAGTTAAATATATTTATTTATTTAAATTTCTTAAATCATTCACTTATTTGCCATTATGTATTACTCCATTATTTTCCTCCGAAGCAGAGAGTGTAAATATTTGTTGAAGTATTCAACAATTTGAATCACCTATATCATTCATATAACATATCATACAAATTGTATTCAAAGTAAACAATGCAAATAATCAATAATTAATAGCATTTCCATATAGGTATAGACACAATCTTTCTGCAACTGTACACATTTTTCTTATATTTGAATACTCTCAAATCATGAAATTTACTATAACGCTATGATTTATGAAGGGTAATACATATTTTGAAAACACTCTAATGACAAAATTATTTTGTTGTCCAATTCATTCCCGGTTTTCACAAATATGTCTGCGTCTATAAAGGGAGCATTTAGGGAATATTTTGCACATAATATGTAATATTCATCGAGTCATTTACTGATATTTAAGTAATGTCTTATATAAATACGTTAAGAATATAATTTATGCACAATTAATAATGCTCGATGCAACATTTATAAAATACAATTAATTGATTCGATTAGCATAATATATATCCTATAGTGGTGTGTATTACTTAAGCCTCTAAATAATAATTCGTACCATTTTAAAATGTATTTCACATATCCATAGTAAAATTATTTAGGACAAAAAAATACATAACATATACCTGGCTGATTAAATTGTTGCGGAATTTCATTAAAATATAACAATTTTTAATATTGCAAAAATATAGAAAAATATCTGAAGTATAAGTGAAAATAAATTGAGCTAATGTTAAAACAAATTAGCTACGATTATTTTTGACAAAAAATGTTAAATTCCGTTAGAACTGTTAACAAAGGAATTCCATGACTAACAGAAATAGTCATAGAACCCAAATATCAAGATAGCATAACTTTGAAGAAAAACGCAAGTTTAACCATATAATTAATTTTGTATATACATATATAACATCCCGTATTGTTTTAAAAATATTTCAAGTGATGACATAGTAAAATAAATTATAAGTACGAGGTATTTAAATATTTTAAAACTCCTCAAATTTAAATGAAATGATTTAAATCGAAAAAATTGTAAATTCCTCAGAAAGGTTACCAAAATTAAATTTTGTTATTGACATTGTTACGTACTAATTGGGGTTGTCAGGGGGGGGGAAGGGAGGTAATGGGGCATGTAAGGCATTTACATCTTCACTTCCTCTTAATTGCATTATGATACTTTCTTTTGTCCGATATAGATCATATTTGTTACAACTGTTTATCATGTCTTTAAAAAATATGGTGAAAATTATAGCAACAATTGTAATTGTTATAGATTTCAGACCAAATTTTAAAAAGTATCAAGACGTAATAGTATAAACTAGAAATTTTGTAGATGGATATAACTTCGTGTGAAAAGATTAAATATTTGATTACATTAAGAAAACATTACAGATACGTGATTTTTTCCATATTATCTATATAAAACATAAAGGACCCCATGTCAAAAAACATATCTATATCACCAGCATCTAATAGGTATCATGTTTATAAATTTTACACAAATATGTAACACGAAATGATCCTGTGTCACACTTCAAGTAAGGGATATAATATAAGGGAAAATTATATACATTTGTGAGGTCAATATTGATAATATCCAATGAAATATGTTTCCAAAACAGTAAAAATAATTTAAAACTTTTATAGCATGTTTTTCAAAAGAAATTCCAACATGTTTTCAATTTATGCGCCGTAGTCAAAGGGTAAGACAGTGACGCAAAAGGGAGCCAAGTTATTTGAACTGACCGCCAATTAAATGACATCAACAATTGATATAAATCATAATTCGTAAAAGTATGTTATACATCAAGTAATATATTAGAAAATAAAATGTATCATATTTTCAGGGTAACTTTTTAATTGATAAAACATGTTTCTATCGCCTATATTTTTATTAAAAGTAACACTGCGTCAGAATATTGATGGTATAGTATGATTTACAAAAATGTAGTTGCAATAATGAAATGATTATTTTTTCTAATTAGTTATTTATTCATTTAATCTATTGTATTCCATTTATTACCGTAGTATTTGTAATAAATAATAATTATATCGTAATTAAAGATAAACTTTTTCCGGTTTATACTATGAGCCCGACAATTTATTTTTAATTCTGGCATAAAAAGTAATAAAATTTACTTTAATTTACGCCATTAGGCAAAACATATAAAAACTTTTTAATTCAAATCCAATTACTTTCTGGTTTCTTACAAAATGGCTTCTTTTCCCACATTCCAAAGAGTGAAATATTTAATGTTGCCAAAATATGACAAGCAAGTAAGTAATCATATTGAAATAGATATTTTCGTATATATAAAAAATAGAATTAATTGAACAAACATAACATTGAAATTGTATTTTATACAACGCAATTTTGATTTTAGTTCGTTTGAAATTGATCTTTACCTACAAGAATGTATATCAGTGTTAAAAGTTTATTCGTTGATCTCTTCAAGTTAGCCGTCTATACAAAACAATTAGTTACATATTAAGTGCTTCTGATGAAAAGGGTTTATGAAGCTATGCTGTAGTAGAGAACAATTTTGTCAGAAACATTATTATTAAAAAAATAAATCATTATTCATTTTATAAGTGTTCTTACTTGGTACGTGAGTATATTTAACATATTGTGATCTAGATAATTTGTCCATTTACAATACATAACATACAGTATCTTATTATTTAATATTAAAAGCGTTGCATGCTTTATAAATATGTTAGTGATATATTTTTTGTATTTAAATAGTCATATTATAAATACTCCAAGAATGTATTCAATAGTTTTACGACAAATTTTAATATTCATATTTATTGACTAAGCTATATATTTACATTAATACACTATACAAAAAATTGTTACAGTGTTGAAGCTGAGAAACAAAAGTATAATAACAACTGTTATCATGAGATCCAGTGAAATTCTATGTTATTAAATGGAAAAATATATTTAATAAAATAACGAAAAATTAGAAAAAATGGTTGAACAAATATTAACTACTATTATAATATAATCGTTTATTATTTATATACAGTATTTTCATTTATTACTTTAATATTAGACGATGTTATCATTAAATATCTCGTGATGATTAAAATAAGGAGAATCTTGGATCTATTCTCCAAATCTAACAAAACTGCTTTATTAATATGCATATTTATAATTAATACGCAGACGATTCGATGTTTTTAAAGCTAAAAAATTTCTATCATAAATAAAAGTCTAGGATACTATTTAACTGATACAAATCTTGAGAATAATTTCAACTTCATTTATGACTTTGTTTACGCTCTGATGGAGCTCTTGTTGAAATAATATTTAATAGATTAATGAGCTATATGTTAAGGAAGTTTATTAAAATCTTCTGTCGTTTCATATAGAAAATAGTTATTGCAGTTTTTATATATCTGACAAAATCTGATAAAATATTAACCTATTTATTTCAAATAACAAAAAACGTTTTTGTAGCAGATTATAAGAATCCTAAATATAGTTTGCACAAAAATAAGGATAAAAGATACTATTATTGAGCCTCATTGTTTGAAAACAAAAGAAGACCGATGAAGGTGTACTAATTACACCTACACTCCACCCAGAAGAATAGATTCCAGCGTAGACATACGACGGATATGTGGAGGGGGGAAGAAATGCAATGCAATAGACAGAAAAGCATACAATCGATAAACAGTATACGATAAATAGAAACAATAGTAACGATAATAGATAACAAATTAAACGATTTGTAAAATACAATACAGAATCTATAGAGAGACCAACTCAGTAAAACATGTTTGAATTGGAAGTCTGTTTTCGTGTGAAAAACAGCTAGGTGTAATGTGCAAAGATTAGGTGTTTTGATATTATAATATTTGTTAGCTGCATTGATGTGGAAGAAGTCGTCAATAGGGACGCCATCCAGCGTATGAATCATTATGTGCAAGTCATGTGCAAATCTGATATAACACGTATCACTACAAGCGAATCGAGTTTAGCGATGAAGACTGGATGTAATACAAGTATACCGAGAACAACATTTGTATAGACAATATGTGTAAGAAATATTATTAATTTGAATGGGATTAATAAAATTGAATATTTGTTTAAAATAGGAATAATAATAATATATTAAATTAAATATATTTAAGTATTTATTTTATTTGAAAAAATAATGAATAAATATTATCTATATTATTTCAAGTTTTACTTTAATTAAAATATTACTATCTAATTGTTAACGAGTACAAAAAGTAAATTATAAGTTTTCTGATCAAACATAGACGAACGATGGAGCAAATTCATCAATGTCAGACAAAATAATTTAGGTCACAGGTTAATTTTTTTTTGACATATCAAATGTCGACATATTTAAAATTTCGACACTATAAGTTTTTGTTAATTGAGAGTTGCAGTTCATTATACTGAAAAGGTTATAAGTATGTTATATATATACATACTATATACCATAAACATTAATCAATAAATATATACATGCTATACATGTAAATATATAATATATAAATAATATAATTATAACTCCCAGACAAAGTAAAAGCATCTTCCATGGCGGCAGAAAACTATATGTTAAATAACTTCTTTCTGTATCAAAAATGTGGGCCGTGCTGGACTGCTGTATGGGGGGCAGTCTGTTCGAGTAGGTTCGAACCACCGATCGGCCCACATTTTCTTACCCTGTCTATGGGGTCTGGGTTTCCAATGTGATATACTACTCCACACTTATTTTAGGAAGTTAAAACAAAAAATTATAAAATGTAAATTTATGAAATTATCCTTTAAACCTTGTTGAGAAATAATAACGTTTTTGAGATAGAAAACATGTATCAATACAGTTGATTCACTATTGCGGTAATTAAAAATCTGGAAAGAAATGCAATTGCCAATATATATATATATAAACAGTAAAATAAATATCTTACACGTAAACATTTTCAATGTATAAAATAATCTATGATATATGTATGTGTACATACTGATAAGATAAATAATGTTAATATATAAAAAAGTAAAGCAAGCTAAATGATCTATAATTTGGCACAATATTACGCATATTAGACTTACACTGTATTTTAATCGTTACTTGTAATTACTTATATTTTAACGTCCTACCTTATAATTATTTCAAATTTTATGATTTTGGGGGGAGCGATTCGGGCCCCCACTTTGATTTTACTGGCTTTTTTTAATATAAGACCTAGCGACATGAGATTCACGGAATTTTCCTATTATTAAGTTCTGCAACTTTTAAAACCATTTTTTTTAAATTTCTTTAGAGTATTTTTATTTTTGTTTAATTATTTTTGAAATACCCAAAATAAAAAAATAAAATTTTTTAATAATAATAATTTTTTTTAATTTGTAGATTTATAAATAAGATATATAATTTGCAATATATACTAGATAAAATTAACATAAAAATAAAATCAACTAGTATTTTAATTAGCATATTATTGGTAATATATTATGTAGTATGACCAATACATGATTGGTCCATTTATCTTTACGAAATGAAGGTAATAGCGAAAAATAGCATGCACTATTTAACTAAAACAAATTGAAATATTATAAATATTATAAATATGTGAAATAGTTAGTATATAAATATTGATAATTTTGTTATACTTTTATTGGTATTATATTTGAAAGTTAATTTTATTAATATTATTAATAATAATTCACCATCTTGATCAAAAATATAGTTTCTTTAATCTTGAAATTAAATAAATTTTTTGAAAAAATAATTGTGTGAATAATATAATTTAATTTAATTTAATTTAATTTTAAAATATATTTTTATCGTGAAAATGAAAAGAGGATATAAAAATGAGACCATTTAATTAATAATTTATTGTTTAAAAGATAAGCTAATATTTTAATGTAATATTAAAAAGATTTTTTCAGTAAACATTAAATATTATTTTATTAAAGATAAATATATTTATATTATTTCGTAAATATTCTCATTTCGAAATAAGTTGATGAAAACTAATAATATATTTATTAACTGCGTTTAATATTTCCATTTTTAGCATAAATAAAATTGTTTTTTTATGAATATACTCACATGTTTATGTTTAAAATATTTTTGATTATATTCAAACCAAATTATATACAAACTTCACTCACAGTTTCCCTTTCAGTTTCCGTTATTTTCTTTAAGTGTGCTAAAATTCGGGACAAATTTTAAACTTACCTGTGAAATTTTATGTGCTTTTAGCTCTAAAATCCTAGTTATATAATTACATTGTCATAGTTACCTCATGAGTTTCCAATTACTATGGATTTTTCAAACTCTTATCTTCCGCCTTTATATGTTTGTTAGATGTTGAAATTTTCAGCTTAAATGATTAGTTTCTATCCCATCAATAAAAGGTTTTTACATCTGGATGATAACTTTTTGTTATTTTATATAAGTTAAATATAGGACAGAATTAGGAAATGTCAACCACGGGGTAATGTCTATTGATAAAAATAGACCTTATAATTAGCATATATAGAAACATAAAAATATGTAGTTCAACTAAATTTATAATTAGTTTAACGATTGATGTTTTCACTTATGCCTATTCAGCGAAGCCTATAATAATATATATTTTTATCATTTGGTCGACATTATACCCAGTCGCATATTATCTTTTTGTAGCGAAAGCTGTATTTTATATTTTAAAATATTTAGTTTATTTGTTCTACTTTCATGTACAATCTATTAACCAAAACATTGTATACATAATTACAGATATGCCCCATTTTCTCGATAATAGCTATTAGCTAATATTATAAGTTTGTTTGAGTGTGTCATTTATCTCAGAAGTATTTATGTAGAAATTATTTATGCATGGATTCCAATAAACGTAGTTTTTACTACATTATTATACGATGATCATATTGTTTAATGCTTTCTTTTAAAGTTACTAAATTATTATTAACAACATTATTACCTATTTTGTACAAATTGTTTTATATTTATAAATGACCTTTATTCCTCACTTAGTTAGTCAGCATATATTATATATTAATTCAATACTTCTGTCACTTTAACAAGACATGTTAAATATGTTTTTATTCATGTAATATAAACATAAATTTAAACTTTCATTACTTTTAAAACGCTTATACTTTCATCTCTTAATGTAAAGCAAATATATATGAGATTATAAAATCTTTAATATAAAAATCAAAACTAGTATTAACTAGTATTACCATTAATACATTAATATGTATTAAATATAGACATAGAGAACTAAATTAAACTTTTGCTTTAGACTTTTAAAATTATTTAGATCACAATTTCTATATATATACTTATTTCTATTGAAATATAAAAACTTCAAGGCATAAATATAGACATTTGGACGATTTGTATACAGCTATAATATTGTGTAGACAATACAAATAAGAGTAAGGCAATTATACCCAATTATAGAGACTCAATAATTGTAGGGACAATATTGTTGATGTTACATCCTCAAAATCAATATTATCCGCATAATTTCGTTAAAATTGATATTTTCCTTTCTTAAACAGACTTTGAAGATATTCATGTTGTATTTATCTTGAATTTCCATTTTGTTCACGTATACTCGATTCATTTGGTGCGCTTCATCATTTAAATACTTAAAATTGATATTTTTTTAAATGTCAATGAAGTAGTAAAATGTATTTTGTATTTTGTTATTTGTATATATATATACTTATTTGTATTTTTTTATCATCAGAAAGAAATAACCAAATGATAATTGTTTATATGTTATTAATAATTTAAATTAAATGAATCCATTAATACAAAAATCTGAGTAAACATGTTTAAAACCTAAAATATGATAATATTCACACTTGTTTCTGTCTGAATTTAATATTTAAAACATCAGTACAGTAATGTTCATGAAATTTATTTTCTCAATAGTATAAGCTCCAGTATATAACTACATGTTTTATATTAAACATATATCTTGGTTATGAATGTTTTAAAAGCTTGTATAAAATATTTATAAATTAGATTCTTTATAATGGAAATATAACAATGGTTAATGGTAAACATTTAATCATATTTTTTGTGTAATAACTATTTTACTTTTATTTATTCAAATATAGCATATATACATATATACTAAAATTATGTTTATATATGGAATTTTTCATAAAAATAAATCAATACAAAGAATTGCACTTTAAAATATTTCCATTGCAAATGTTGTGCATTTTGTGAATGCAGACAACATATATATTATTTCCAAATATTAAATATATGCCAATTTATTTACATGTTATTACAGAAAAAGAATATATATATATATCAGTATTGTAATTTTAATAGTCTTTTATATTGTGGTAATTAAACATCTATAAAGGATCTACATTTTTGACCACAAACTTACTTCTTTTAATTGTTACGCCATTTGTTCAGATAGTCAATGTTTATAAAATATATGCTAACTCATTTACATATTATATTATTAATATATATAATGATAATAATGCAAAATAAATGTATATGATAATTTTTATATATCTGGAAATAATTTTATATCATTATAAACTACATCAATCTTGCACTGGTCCAAACTCTCCTATACCATCACCCCTTCTTCGTAAAATCCTCGTGACTTGCCTTACAATATCAAATTCACTTTTAACAACACTTTCTATCGTCAAATCGATGGGGTCGCTATGGGCAACCCTCTAGAACCACGTCCGGTCAACATCTTCATGGGTTCTATTGAAACATCCATCTCCGACTCTATCCACTGACTTTCGACATTTTACAATGTGGATAAGGCCTTCGACTTAATCAAGGACATCAGGAAAATACACAAACTCCTCCACCATGAGGTTAAAAACAACAAGAAACTTCCTTTCATACACGTTCTGGTTATACGAGTCATGGATTGAGTTCAAACAACGATTTACAAAAAAATCGATTTACAGCCTGTTTCGTTTCCCGCCGTTACAAAGCAAACAAATATGCTCTCCAAACAAACTAGCAGAAGAAATCTTCACTTTGAATGCTCTTGTCTTCCAACGGCTACCCCCCGACTGTTTCAATACCAAGTATCCCACTAGCCCTGATCCATCACTAAGGCCCTTCAGCCCACATAATAAAGAAGTCTTTTTTCGCATCCACTTCAAGGGTGAAATAATTTCAATATTTTCTCCAATAAAATCCGTACCCCTGTCAAACGTGTGTATCCTGCAGCTCAACCCTGCATCATCGTCGTCAGTACGACCCCCTTTCTTTACTCGAGTCTTAAGTCTATATATAGTGTATACATTTTCCTGTAACTGCGGAGCCAGTTATATCTAGCCAAATCACGAATTACGTCGAGAGTTTTAGAACATGTCCCAAAATGGCTGACAACTTCGCTTCGTCCACTTAGAGAAGGTCTCATATCTAGCTTTATATACAAGCATCTTATAGCATGCCCAGTCTCTAAAACCCTTATCAGCAACCCGTTTTCGGCTTTCATTCTTATTCACCAAATAAATAATAAACTTAAACTAGCAATAACTGAAGCTCTTCGCATTAATTTAATCAATCTTAAACTATAACGCGATTTTCGCTAAAACTTACTCCTCTTCTTCTAATTTTACCTTGAAGCCGATTACCTTTGTGTGTACTCCATTAGATTCAATTGACTTTTATATTTCTCATATGATTTCCACTCTCTCAACTTTATTGATCTTCTTTCTCAGGTATACTATTACTTATTTTAACTGGAATAATCTTATAACGTAATTGGTTGGTTGTCTAGTCTTGTTCAGTTATGTACTAATACTATATGTTATTATTTGTGTTTAAATATTGGATTTGAATATTTGATAAGAGATATTCTGCATTTGAGTATAGAATTTTGCTATTTGATGAAAGATATCTTTTTTTACATAGAAAATTCACTTTTAGTTTATAGAAAAAAACTATTTGATTATAGAAATTAAGATATATCACATATATAATTTAATTTCTGTAAGCAAATAGTTTTTTTCTATAAACTAAAATTGATTTTTTATAACAAAAAAAATATCTATAAAAAAATATTCAAATTCCATATTCAAATGCAGATTGTAAAGAACCAAATGAAAAATCCTATAAGAATATAGAACATCCTTGTATATGCGAAAATATGCATAAATAAAAGGAAATTTGATAATTTATTTAATCTATTGAATTATTATATATTTTGATTTTAAAATGTTTTTTTATGTAATTTCCCATTCAAATGAATAATTATATCAATTTACTCTAAATATTTTGTTTGCAGTATGAGCATTTTCTGTTAAAAACATTCCATACTAGGACAAATAGTTTATTGTATTGAAATTGTATGCGGTCACTGTACATTGTGTTAAAATATAACGAATCCAAACGACATAACAGCTGATGATATTTGATTTTTACATTGCATATTATACTGTCTTAGAACGGACGAAGTTTTTGTTATATGTATGTAGTTATTTAAATATTACAATGACACACAAATTTGATAATTGAGCTGTACAATAGGCTAAGAGTAGTAAATGTAAATATAATATGTTTCATATTCTTATTCAGAATAAAGAAATTCCAAAAATAAAAACGAAGATTATAATCTATAATATTAGAAGCTTGAAAATGAAGTGTACAAAATATTGGCCAACTTGGCTTGAAAAATACAAAATTTTCAGAATTTTACTAGGTATATCTTGTTTGAAATAGATTTTTTGAGCCACTTCTGTTTATACAATGCATATCTATAGAGACATTGATTTTGAACTTTAAATAAAACATTCGTCATGTACATAACAACCTAATTAATTTACTTTTTGACTTCATAGTTTTGCAGTCTCCGAAACTTTTAATTTTATTTGATTCCGAAATTATTTTAGATGTATATCTTTAGTTTATAATAAACATTTTTATTTGTCCTTATGTACGTCTAGATTATACATATAGTTATAAACTGTAACCGTTTTATCCTTCCACTTCCTTTCTTCTCTCTGCACTATACATTTTTCCGTTTTTTTAATTTTCCTGCTTTTTAGTTTTCTAGTTTCTAGCTTCATATTTCTCTTTCTTGCAAAATCAGGATTCTATCACTTGAAATTATTACGATATTTCTATTTTATTACATTGCAATTAAACATGTTTTGTTGTAGAATAAATGACAGAAGATACACTTTAATAATCTACATAGAATTTTTTTATTATTTTCTCGCTTGTTTAGTTTGTTCTTTACATAAAGATAAGTTTTCTACCTAGTTTTTTATCTTAATATTCCCAAAAGAAAAACTTATATATATATACAAAACAATTAATACATTTTACTACTTTATTGACATTTTAAATAAATATCAATTTTAAGAACTTAAGTGTTGAAGCGCTACAAATGAAACAAATAAACGTGAACATTTTTTTATTACAGTTTTCCAAATAAATATAATATGAGTATCTTAAAAGTCTATTTAAGAAAGGAAAATATCAATTTTAACGAAATTATGCGAATAATATTGATTTTGAGGATGTAACATCAACAATATTGTCCCTACAATTATTGAGTCTCTATAATTGGGTATAATTGCCTTACTCTTATTTGTATTGCCTACACTATATTATAGCTGTATAAAATCTTCCAACTGTCTATATTTATGCCTTGAAGTTATTATATTTCAAATACATATAGTGTATACAAATACAAAATGATGTATATGTATAATATATGTACATACATAGATTGTGATCTAAATAAATTTGAGAATCTAAAACTTGTGTATAATTTACTTCTTTGTGATTATATTTAATACTCTCCAGTAATACTAGTTAATATTAGTTCTAGTTTATATGAATAAAAATGGATGCCCGGTTATAGAAACAGACGTGTACAATTAATATATCATACATTCTGACTAACTAAATAAGGGATAAAGAATACAAAGTATAATTTATAAAAATAAGAAAATTTATAGAAAACACATGTATTAAAGTTTTATGTGATACTATAAATATTCGAGAGAATACAATAAACAATATCATCGTATAGTAACAGTTAAAATGACATTTATTGAAATCCATGCATAATTAATTTCTACATAAATACTTCTGAGATTAATGACACACTCACCAAAACTTAATAACTATTCAGCTATTATCGAGAAAATATGGGGAATAATATCTGTAATTATACATTGTTTCGGTTAATAGATTGTACATGACAGTTGAACAAATAATCGAAATATTTTAAAATATAAAACGCAGGTTTCGCTACAAAAAGATAAGATGCATTGGGTATAACCAATGGGTGTCGATAAATTGATAACAATATAAAGTATTTGAGGCTTCACTGAATAACTGAATAGACATAAGTGAAAACATCAATCGTATAACGAATTATAAATTGGGTTGATCTATTTTTTTATTTTTCTATATATTATAGTGATTATAAGGTTTATTTTTGTCAATTAGCTGACATTACTCCGTGGTTGACATTTTCTCATTGTGCCCCATATACATAACTTATATAAAATGACAACATTTTATCATTCGGTATTATCTTAGAGCTATGCTCTAACATAGATGTAGATGTAAAAATCTCTTATTGATGGGATAGAAACTAATCATTTAAGCTGAACATTTCAACATCTAACTAACGTATAAAAGTGGAAGATAAGAGTTTGAAAATTCCGTAGTAATTGAAAACTAAGAAGGTATTAAACAGTTGCAAATTTTTATAACTAAATGCACATCAAATTTCAAAGGTAACTTTAAACATTGCCTCGAATTTTAGCTCAACTGAAATGGAAAGTGTAAGTGAGCTTTGCATATATAATTTAGTTTTAATAGAATCATAAATATCTTAAAAATATATTATTGTCAAAATGTGTGTATATTCTTCCCATTTAAAAACACATAATTTCACTTATACTTCAAATATTAAACAATTAATAAATATAAGAACAGTTTTCTTCAACTAATTTTGAAAAGAAAACAACTTGGCAATAAAACATAAATATTGTTGTCTATTGAAATAATAATTTGTATATGTATAATGATAAAATATTCAATTACATTAAAATATTGGATAATATTGTGTAACAACAAATTTTGTTTTAAATATTTTCTTTATTATAGTTTATTTTCAATTTCAAGATATACAAATAGTTATTTTATTCAGATAACATTTAAAAAAATGTATGTTATATCATTGAAGAAATTATATTGTTTATAAAGATAGTGTATAAGAAAAATAAATATTCAAATATATTATCAATAAAAGTATAATGAAATTTGTTTTTTATCATATTACTTGGAAACTCGATAGTGGACTTCAATGTTACAAATTCATCTCATCAACCAATCATCACAACCAAACAGATCTATGCTTGTTAAGCAATTGACTAGCACAGCTGCTATCAGCGTCAGCATGTATGCCGATGATGTAGGACTATGGTCCATCCATCGTAAGAAGGAGGAGGCACTTGATGCTGTTGAACGGATCTTACAGTGGAGTCGGAGTAAGAAGCTGGTTCTGAACCTGTAGAAATGCGAGGTCACCTGCTTCAGTTCTGACACCCACGAGGCCCGTTGGTAATCAGTGCTTGCTGTGGAGGGAACGGTTCTCCGTTTCAATCCGAACCCTGTGTTCCTGGAAGTTACGTTCGACCATTCGCTCTCGTTCCGCCAGTATGCAGAGAAGGTCGCGAACAAGGTCGCGAGCTGTTGTTGCATCACTTGGGAACCACTGGTAATCTAATGGTTGCCGAGTCATTGTAGCCTAATCGGAAACGAATGGGCTGACTTGGCAGCTAAGGAAGCCACGGGCGGAGTGGGGAAACTGGAACAGTATCAATTGATGCGGTCAAGGCGCTTATCAAAAGACGCATCAGGGATCCACCACCTAATCACGATCGCATTAAGCTGCTCTATGTTCGACCCCCGAAACCTGCGGAACTCCCACGGTGAGAAGAAGTCTTCATAGCCCAACTCCGCAGTGGTCCTTCATGCTACTAGCCAAATACAGGGCCGTCATGGACCCCAGTGTAAACCCAACATGTTCCTCTTGCAGGGACAGCCCGGAGACCTTGCCAGCTCAGCCCAGCCCAGACGATCCAACGCATGCGGGCATTCGGTGGGAGGGGCACCTCTCTCGATCCTGGTGAAAGACACCGTGGAGGTGGCTGCGTTTGTCCGCGAACTCGTCCGCGAACTCGTCACCTGTGTCGCGGCTGCTACCTCCAAGCCAAGTGAAGCGCAGCTGCTGGCCAGGGGTGAGTAAGTTGCCTTTGGTGGGATTAGAACCCGGAACACATGAAAGAAACGCTCGACATAAGAGAGCTAATCACTTCTCTTGAGATTAATTTTTAACTAAAGGTTAATTTAACTGTAGTTACAAACAATTTCACATATTTATATTATTTTAGTTTGTTTTAGTTGAGAAGTACATGCACCTTTTATTTTTCGTCGTTTTTCACATCTGGCAATTTTTTTATTTTCTTTACTTTTCGTGTTTCTCCTTGTTTACTGGTCTTTCCTGTTTTATAGTTACCCTTTCTTTTTTCTTTTATCTTTTGTTTTGTCTGGTGTGGTGATTTTCGGGATGGTTTTTATTTAATCTATTATTTTCTGTTCATAAAGCAGGATAGTTCATTCATTCATTTTGCTGAAACTTATACATATTACCATAATATGTACTAAATAATAATAATATTCTTATGTATTGAAAATAATTAAATTTTACAGCACATGACTTGATTAATACAGCTTTTATTTGTTCCAACTATTGAATGTTTGAATACTTTTATTCTTTCATGTCAGCTTTATATACCTATCCCAGAAAAAAAATATGATACCAATCAAAATCGATAAATAAAACTACACTTGAAAAACTTTATTCTATATTTAATGTGAAAAACTCGAATATTACAAGCAGACTGAGGATTTCTGACATTTAATGAGCAAAGAATTAATTTTCACATTATGCAAATTAAATGTTGCTGTCGCAAATGCCCCAAGGGAAATTTGTGAGTATATTCAATATAAATGGCATTATTGATCAGTAGGACTTATTCAAAAAAGGAAACACGTAGCTAATATACCTATATTATATATAAAGTTTTTAAACACCCGCATAAGCACCCACGTTTTTAAACACCCACACAAACACCTATATATTCTTTCCTTCTTTCAGAAATTTATTTGTACAATTTCATACGAATTTCCCTAAAAAATTGACATCAACTTGTTTGTACCTTAACTAAAAATAAGCCTCTATATTAAAAATATAGTGTACTACAGACATCTTTTTAATTTAGTTTCTAGAGATCAATATCAGTCATTTCCTTCTCTATTTCCTTCTGTTCTTCTCAAGAACTCTAATCATACTCTCACTGCACCAGAAAGTTGAATTATGGGCCACAAAAATTATTGTTTTCTCTACTGAAAACTACCTGTACAATGCAGTCCGCTATATTAAGTATTGAATTGTACTAAAACTCATCCCTTTCCTTTCCTTCTGTACTTTGACAATATCTCAAATTCAATTTCAGATCATAGAACAAACAGCAAGTGCATTATTATACTATAAATGTTAATATACATATGTACATATTACAAAGACATATATTTCTTGATTTTATACCTCTGATATACATATATATGTATATCTATTTTAGATATTGACGAGGGTGCTTATCACATAAAATGAATAATTGAATTTTATTACATACTTTTGCTTCTAAAAAATACAGATATTATAAAGGAAAAGGCATTTTAATTAATTCATTACGTCAACTATCTTGGTACAATATCTAGAAAATTATATTGATTGATTGTACTTTTAGACCAAACAATATTACATTTTGTAAAATGTTTCATTGAAATCTTCTGCAATAATTTGTCTCTAAATTTTTATATTTTAATTTCTCTAAAACTTAATGTTTTCTGAATACTAAATCTATATTGTTCCATTAGTAAATGCATTGTAAATGTTTATGTAAAACTTGTGTAACTTTATTGCGTTTGTCAATTAAGAAATAAAACCATTTTTTTCTGCATTAATATTGCACTATAGGTAATATATGATTAAATAAAATATACATGCAGATTACAGCGAATAACATAATAATTTAAAAAAATATTTTTTTTATTGAAGAAGATATATGAACATTATTATTATTTACTCAGTTCCAAAATGCAGAGCACAATTTAGACATACTCGAGCTAGATAACTCTTTGTAAAGAGGTCATTAAAATGCGTTATACAATTGATTTATTGATAAATACGTCATATAGATGTTTGAAACCAATCAATCAATAATTCTAAATTTGGTTTTAGTAAATATTAATAAAATTCTTATTTTTTAATAATATATATTACTAGATTGCTACTTGAAAGTGGTAGAATTATACGTTAGAGGCAACATATTTAATAAAACGATATATTTAAATATTTTATAGTCACAAATAGATTACTGGCTTGACATAACTGATATTTCACGTTCGAGAATCTTTATATCATCAATAAAAATGTATTCATCGTCAATCTAAGAATGATCCAATCAAATATAAACGCTATATATTGAAATTAAATGGAAATAATTAAAAAATGACACGTGCATAATAGCATAGTTCCATTTAACATTTGTGTAATTTAGACTTTAGTCGTATTTAATCATGTTTTGTAATTTTATTATCGTTAGAGATGTAACTATATTGAGGCATTTAGAATACCTACTCTAAAAATAAAAAATGAAACAAAAATAATACAAGATACTTAAATAATTATTCATCTAATTTTAATTTGTTTTATTTCATTTCGCTTATTCATAAACAAATCTAAATTTACTTCGTAATTACGAGTCTCTGATTTAACTTTAAATAGAGGGCACATAAAAATAACATATAGTATAAAAAATTCGGTGCAAACTCAGTGCGCTACTAATTTTAGATCAAGTTCTTACAAGACCCACTAGATCAAAGACACTGATCAACTTTATATATGTAGACGCTTATATCATAGTGTGCGAAACAGGAAAATCAATAATTTTCGCTTTCTTCTTAGAATGCTTTTCTTCCACCGTCTTGTTTTTTTTTAACCCCTATAGAATCAGTCATTTCACTAAGAACTAACAATATGAAAAATCTTATAAGACTTATAAGACTTAAAGTAAACAAGCAGTGTTATAATCCATTATATTAGTCGGTTATATAAACTATATAAAATAACCAGAAGAGTTGCAAAGAGCAAAACAGATGTTATGAAGAATATCCTTTTAGCCGGTAAATCCTGTATACCCACATGTAATTTGTAGTCTGATCGAAGACTTACACAAAATAGAATAGGAGCATTTTCACACTTTCATCTTTCTTTCGTTGTTCCAATCTGAATGGAGAACGCATGATAAGAAAATAAACAAGTAATTTAAACAAATTGGAGGAAATCTGTACAAAGAATCACTAATCTTTCTCTTTCTCTCAATGCGTGTGCGCAAAGTGGATCCGCATCAAGCGTTGATATAGCTAATCAGTTTTCTTGAAATGCTTCTTTAATTTTAGTGTTCTTTTCTTCAGTTGAAAATGTCTAAAATATAGATTGTTATCTGATATGCGTAAATATATATTCCTATTTAAAAAGTCTCAAATAAGAATAATATAAATATTGGTAGTAATAAAAGTTACAACACGAATATAAAATGTAACTATTGTTTCTGGTACAATATTTTATTATTATGAACAGATAAATAATCTCAGTATTACATTAGGTTGATATACCTAGGTAAAGTGCATAGATTAATAGTAGTAAAGAATCATTTCCTAAAAGAAACAATATTTTTTTAAATATCAACAGGGTTTACTTTGCCTTGTTTTTGTGTTTTATTAAACATACGATGAAGAAAAACTTATTGGTAAATAAAACATGTTATATATACAACTACAAAGAAAAATAGTTGCATAAAATGTTAATAACATTGGACTTGTTAATAATGCATAATATGTATGAAATGCTACACTGACAACATTAAGTGTTCTTAAAAAGTATTATTACAAACAATGAGGAAACATTAAGATTAATGATTGCAAAGTTTTAAAATAATTTTAGAAAAAAGTTGACTTTGAAATAGTGCAATAAAAATAATTTAATGATAGCCTACAACTAAACGTAAAACAAATACAGATCAATAAATTTAGATCAATTAAATAAATTTATTGACAATATTGACGAGTTAAAGGCAAATCTTAATAAAAACAGCTATTCATTGTTTGTCAAAAATTGAAGTACAATTGTTATGGATGTCCAAAATAGCATTCAAGTAATTTTGGAATCTCTCAACATTTTTCACTGTATAAGATTATAAATTAATATAAAAAATATAATATATAGGCTGTCTCATAAAAAAGTTCGTTTTTTATTTACAAATTCGCTTTTATTTACAAACTTCAAAATTATAACAT
>JAYRBW010082026.1:0-46737 GCA_036023295.1 Invenusta paracnida | reverse complement strand
TAGAAAATGGTGGCTGCTATTTATAACTGATTCAGAACTTATTTTTACTTGTAATAAAGTTTATATTTTATTTAATACTTGTTATGATAAAAAAATGTATACCTACGTTTAGTTTCAATCAACTGTTTTTTTATGTGGCCCATATAATATTAGCATTAAAATCAATGTTTTAAAATTACTACTTAAAAGTTGTTCATAGCGGCACTGGTTATTTTCCAAGAAGTATTTATTTTATATATTATAATCAACAGTTATTAAGGAATAATTATATATACATGGATAAACGCATGTATAAACATAAAAGTTTATATTCAAAATATACATACATATTTCTTAGTACCATAATATATATTTAGATCCATTTACATATGGTATTTAAATATAATATTTACCTATGTACAATGTAAAGGGTTTAGTGATTTAAAATATTATTATCAATTCGTACCGGAATAGCCCAATTCAGAAATCTGTTGTTGAATACATTTATAATTCGTAAGTATTGTATTGATTGAATTGAATTGACTAATTTATGTATCAGAAAATATAATTTATAAGATTAAATGTAAATATACGTACAGTTAGTTTTCTTGGAAATGAATAATTACCAATATTATTTTATGCACTTGATAATGATACCTACAGTAATTTTCATTTGTAATAATTTATAATAAATTGTAGTATAATTACAAAATTTTGACAAAGAAAATCGAGCAACATAAAAAATGAAAAATAAAAAAACGAACGGAGAGCTTGTTCTAGGATAAATCGATAGAATTAAAGAGAGAACTGTAATGTCTTACTTTAAAGCGTAACCTCCCTTTATAAAGACATTAATTGTAGTAATAATAGCATTCTGTTTCTTCGTGATATCGCTATAGTTTGTATAGTAGCCCCTTTATCAATTGTTTATGGAAAACTTTAAACTTGAATGTTGTCTTTTATTGCTTGCCTTGTGGTAAGTGTCTTCTGATAATTTTACTGTTTTTAGTGCTACAGTTATGTATTAATAGTGCACTAAATCCTCAAACAACCAATTAAATGAATTAGTATTTTAAAGTCAGGGGATATACGTGAAGTTGAAAAATATCTCCACTTTTATTCCTGTATACAAACCTACTAATATTTACAGTATAAAGCATTTATGTATCTGTATAGTATTTTTTGTAATATTCGAAGAATATTAAACTTGGGAGTAATATTCATAGATTCAAAATAACTTATTTTAATTATAGCAACTGGCTTATATTACACTAACTAACATTAATATATTCTAAATAATTCAAATTAATTATAGTGGGGCTATTACTGATATAAGTACATATATTTTAGAAACAGTTATCAAAATTTACATTTAAACCATAAGAAAACATTAATACTTGAACAAAAATAAAAATGTATTTTTGCATCAACTTGGTAGTGAACGTAGTTTGAATAAGGTTCAAAACACACATCATATTCGAAATTCAAACCTGCTCCTATCTAATATGTTTAAAGTATTTTGTTTAATACTATACATTAAGCTACTACATTTCATTATTTAATTTTAAGTACAATGTAAGTAAAACGATGAGAGTAACTGAAATTTGATCACATAATATCCATTTTAAGAATTTTAAACAACAAAATCTAAGGAAACACCTAGAAATCTTTACTATTAAATCGTGTTTCAAACTCTATTTACAATAATAACAACATTTTATATGATTGTCATATTTCACTTGTAGCTAACAAAAATAATCTAATAATTAAGATAATATTCGAAATTCTTGGCGGTTGTTTTATTTTGTTAATTGCTGCCTTTTCCTTTACTAGTGAACCCATCCCTACGCAAAAAGATTGCCGAACTCAACAACGACAAGATGAACGAAGCCGAGCTGAACCTCCAACTGAACGCCTTCTACAACTCGCAGACCGGCTCGGCTGACGGTATTTTACTGAGTCCCCAGTCATTCACAAACATTCAGGACCTCCCTGAGGAAGAATCTCTTGAATCACGACTTCCACGCTTTAAGTCGAGTGCTGGAGGTGGGGCGGGAAGACTTGCTCCCATCAATGCTACTCAATGCTCTATGGGTGAGTTAACATTATCATTGCACTTTGTAAAAAGCATTATAATACTAATTTATGTTATACAATATTAATACAAACAAAAAATTGTTTTTAAAATAAATTTATGTTAACAATTTTGATATATCTGATTAGCTAATGTTTTGTTATATATTTAGAAAAATTTCTCCAGTGATTTTTTTATATTAATTTTAACAGAAAAATCATAAACACAATAATCAACACAAGTAAACTGTTAGTAGATATTGGTTAGATATTTATTTAATGCAGTTTGTTTTACTATAATTATGCAAATATGTGTGAAATAATTTTCCTATACATGTATTGCAATTTTCTGATGTAGTTATCGATCATTTTTTAAATTAAAATTTAGTGAATGATCCATTATACGAGTATGTGTAATTCTCACTGCTACTATTAACTATGATTTAGTATAATAGCTACGTACTCCAGTTTCATTTTAGATTCTAATATCTGTTAGTGTCTTGTTAACCACGCACATATATTGTTCTAGAAAAATATTCTTGATTGAAGCGAAAAACAAACAGCTTTCTACTTTTAGAATTACCTTAATTCAGTCACTAGGATTTTTATGTATGCATCAAATGCGCATCGCCTCTATACTGCTTATATATGATATATTTTTTTTAATATCTTCAGATTTGCCCGGCCTAGCACCGCCTCTTGCCCCTGCCTTCAATGTTGATATCGACCGCTTCGACCTGTCAACTGGTCAAGAACGGAAAGTCCTACGAACCTATGCTGGGGATGCTGTCAGCATTTCTCTTCCCACGGAACAAGTATGCTCTACTTTTCTGTCTTGTTATGCTGTTCTAAACTATTCTGTATTGTGGTCTAAATCTGAAATCGTAAGAGATATTATACTAAATTTTAAGCAAATATCTTTTAATTGTGTGTCGTCTATACATCGCATTATACATATTAAATGTCTTTGGCATTATTATTAAACTGTTCGCATTGTAATGACACAAAATTGTAATCGTACTCGTAATCATAATTGAAATTGAAATTCTTGGACGTCGCTAATGAGCTCAGTGAACGATGTCTATACTTTTCATATAATATATTCTTTTTGACAAAACAAAATTTTGAATAGAAAACAAATAATTTAGTAGATGTACGAGTATAGAATATTTCAATCTATTCTTTGTTTTATAATTTATACGTATTTACTATTCAATAAGTGTTAATTAGGGACCAAATATTAATTAAAAAAGTAGTAATTAAACAAAATAAATGTAAACATTGAAAAGCATTGTATTGAAATATGACATATTAAATATTACACATTTTAATTATTTTGTAGTAATTTCAAAATAACGTAATCTACTTATCTACACAATAAGAGGATCAAATTGCATTATTATATGTTCAGTAAAAAGAATAATTAATTAACTAATGGATATAATTCCAATGACTACATAAAGAAATATACTATACAATTTGTATTAATAAATCTATAAATATATAAATATAGCAACATTTAGTTTATATTTCCTGTTCCCTTGAGAGAAAATATCACATATATAGATAGACCCACGATATTTTATAAATATAAAATATTACTTCACAGATTGATATAGCTTAAGGTTTACAATCCGAGAGTTACATTGTTTGATTAGTGAGGAATAATTTGTCATCAATAAATTGATGAACAGAACAAATGACAATACATTAGGGTATTTGTGAGGTAGCTAATGCTATGCAATACTCAGAATATATATTAATAAGTAATAATTTACTCGCAATATAATATAGTTACATATATGGAAATAGATTGTTCACAGTTAGTAATGTACACACTTTAGATTTATTTCCATATATGTAACTATATTATATTATAAATACGTTTATATTAGAAAATGATTGAATAATTTAAATTAATATATATGTATATGCATTTTGAATTACAATTTTTTATTTATTTCAATATTTTTTCAAAATAAGCTTAAAAATCTTTAAATATTATTATATTATTATAATATTACGATTAGATTTATATTATTTGAATTCCATAACAGTGCACTTAATTAATTTAAATAGATACATTTAAAAAAGTTATATTTGACGATAGTATTTTCTTAATTTAATTGAATTTATGACGACAATATTTCATCGGGAAATCCTATATAAGAATAAGAATAACATTTTAAACATGGTAAAAACTAAATATATGTGTATGTACCAATTGTGCATTCATTGAGACTCTATTGATTTTCTACGGATGAAATAATTAATAATTTTAATTGTTTGTCTTTTTTAGGCTGACCGCAAAAAGAAATCCCGAAAATCACGCAAGTCTCATCGTACAAATGATAACATTTAATTCTGATCTACTTCATTCAACAATTCAACAATGCAAACCAACAATTTGCACTGATAAACTTATGTTATTATTGCGACTATAATAAGACAATCATAAAAAGTCGTATCTCAACGAGCGAACAAACAAACTTTAACTAACTAACTATCTATTCTTCTTCTTTTCCATCTCATATTACTTCTGTATTCATCATTCATTATAAATTAGAGTAACCGAGTTTTCATTGATCTTAACTCAATCAGTAAGAGAGATACGTAGGTGCCTCTCACATACATAAACACAAAGGTGTGAATTATGATCAGACGTTTCCCTCGCACGTTCCACTCGAAGACTCTTTGCTTCCATTGTCCTTATCCTTGTAATCAGAAAATGTACTTTTAAGTTTATAGTTTTCTCTCCATCCTTGCTTTGGCTATTGCTCCTGCACAACAGCTTTGTGTATCAAAAAGGATGAAGGAAAATATTAGAGAATACTCTAAAGAGTGTTCTCAAGATCAGACTAGCTTTATGGAGGGGAAAAGGAATGAATGTGCAGCGAAGAAAAACTGGTTACAAATTTTCAAATATTGTATTCTAAAATATCCTTTATTGTTATTTCATTATTCTCCATATACACACTCTATTTTTGATTTATTCCAAAGAATAAATTTGCGAACGCACTATAACAATGGTTTTTAATTTTCAGTATCTTTCTTTTTCAGAAATATTCAGTATTCACAGTCCTCTTGCTAAATTTACAGGAATATTTTAGTGTAACATACATATATAGTATAATATATTCTTTATGATAAGTAGTGTTACTGCTGAATGGGTATATCTTTATACATCTTTACGTATATTGAAGATGTTTAAAACAAGAGTCGGAAACTAAACTTGTATAACTTTGTTTTTTAGTGAACCGAGATGTCTGAACATGTATAGTAAGCAATGGAGCCTTCGTAATATTTATGATACATATTAAATATGTAAATTGATAAAATGTTGTTAAATTTAAGAAGAATCATTATCGAAATACTTATACTCGTACTTCATATATAAAGATTATTTCATAAATCGTTTAAAGAATTCCATTTCTGCACTGATAAAAATGCTCACGAATTATATGTTGAAAATAAGTTATAACTTTGATTATCTGTTTAAAGCGAAGTCTTTAAATGAATTAATCTTTATTCATATTTACTATATGTCAAGTCTTCTTACTCTAAAAATATACAAATATAAAGAAAGAAAGCAAAAACCAGTTTTATAAATATTAATATGCACACATTTTTGCATGGCTCATACTTCTTCAGGTGATGAGAAATAAGTGGAATCTGATTAGGATTAAAAGGTGAAATAAAAAAGGGTTTAAATAAATCAATATATTTAGAGGTGTAATTAATTTATTATAATCATAAAAATTACCTACAAAAGTCCTACAAAAATAAATTCAAAAAGAAGTAAAAAAAACATAAAGATCTAGAAATAAAAATATTGAAATTCAATTTCTTAAATGTATCTGTTTTCCAACTGGTTGATGATAGCGGGGGAGTGTCTTCGGATCATTAGCGTCTTTTTGATAGGTAGCCTTACGATGTTGTTAGCCTTTGCCATCATCGTATGTGAAAAATATTTTGCGTTTAGCGCGATAAAGGTAGACATAGCTACTGTTTAACAATAGATGTTAATTATGTGTAGGTTTAGGTCTCGAACAGTGGAGCCGATGTAGAATTTGCTGCATAGGGTGCAAGTAATTTTGTACATTTACCTCTTCTTTTGTGGCAGAAGTAGTTGTCGACATGGAATTTTAAGTTTGGATAGATAGTTGCGTAGTGAAAGAGTGTGGTAGGTATACCTATACTATCCTCATTAACTCAAAGGCTTTATATCAATCGGAAGACAAGATAGACAGATTGACCGGAATGGAGGAAATAACACGATCCCCCATGGAGGGATCATCTTCTATCTTAGATAAGGATGCGGCTGGAAAAGAAAGGCCGAGTGCGTTCTTATTGGCTGCCCGAATATAGTAGAGTTCAGTATTCTTAAGCTGGTTGACGAAAAACAAAGTACAAATATTAACAACCTTAACTTAGGTATATGTCCCACCAATCAGGAATAGTAGAACAGTCATCACCAATTTTGACTGGCTCCCTAAAGGCAATGACTGGCTCATCTTAGAAGATATTAACGCCCACGTACACTCATGGGATGAAAAGTCTGAAGAAAATACAAGAGGCAAAGATCTGAGAGACTGGATTGATGGGATGGAAATCTACATAATGAACCACAGCTATACCTGCAAGCTAAGGTAAAATACAAGCAAAACCAACACCCCAGATGTGTCCATACCAGCAATAAACCTTACACAAATCCTAGAATGGAACCTAGGTGAACCTCGGCAGTGACCATATCCTGATCATTATCACTAACAACGAAAACAACACAACAAAATATCGCAAAGTCAGAACGAATATCCAAAAAGACAAGATGTTAGGATTTCAATAAAATTATGGAAGACATATTGCAACTCTGGGACAATGACCCCCCATTCGCCATAAATAAAGTCGAAAACAAGCTAAGAACAGTAATGCAAGAGGCTACGAAATCAACGAACCCCAGAGGAACCATAAAAAAACCCTGAAGATTTGGTGTGATACAATATATCGGCAGCTGAAGAAAATACAAGAAGCCGAAAAAAAGCATCAGAGAACGAATTCAATCGTATAAAGAATGACTCAAAGAATGCAGAGAAGTGGAAAGGATCATTAAAAAAGAGAAGGGGAAGACCTTGATAGAATTTACCAAAAAGATAAATGCAGACACCAGCACAAAGAAAATCTTCAGAGTTCTGAAAGGCATGACTAGAGAAAAAGAAAGGGGAATTATCGATCAAATCCTATTTGAGAATTATGGCCAATATAGAAAAAGTACAGCTCTTCGCTCGTAAATAGACGCATCTGTCTCTAAAGTCAGCAGGGATAAAACCTGGGTAAAGAAAAAAGTATATCAGAAAATCAGAAGTCTGCATGGACAAATACGAAGGATTGTGCAGCCTATTCACAACAACAGAGATAGAGACAGTGATAAATGACTTACCTCAGAGAAAAGCAGCAGACACAAAAGAGTGGAACAACGAAATGTTTTTAAAGATGAATAATAAAAACCGAGATAGAATTAAATATATCATAAACTGCAGCTGCACAATTAAGATTACTTCCAACGAATGAAAGTTGCCGAGATGATGCCAATCCTAAAAAGCAATAAGGACCCAACCTACTGGAAAAGCTAATGCCCAATAAGTCCTTTATCCGGCCTAGTGAAGATTATAAAATGTACAGTGAAGAACCAATTAGTCTACTATCTAAGAGAAATTAGGTCTTTAAAAAGAACCAAGTGGGATTATGTCAAGGCTATAATCAACTGACCAGCTGCTGTAGCTAATAAAAAGAATTGCCTTGACGATTTTCGACAAACTTCAAAAATAGAAAGTTGCTTTGTGACCTTAATCGATGTCAGAAACGCTTATGATATGTTATGGCGAATGGACTTATATAAGAAACTCGTAGATGCTATACTCGAAATGTATAATAGTGCAGTGGATTGAGGTGTTTCTAACTAACAGAAAGGCCAGAGTGAAAATAGAAAAGGAAAGGAACGAAGCAAAGAAACACCTATAACAGAAAGACTATTACAAAGTTCAGTCATCGCACCCATACTACGGCTAGTCAAATAAATGATATTGAAAATTGACCAGATATCGTCAGGTTCCTCTTTGCAGACGCCACTACAGCAGTTTCTTTTGGCAAAATTCCAGACCTTGACGCAAACTACAATGAATAGACTAGAGGAATGTTCCAAGAAGGGGAAAGTGATAGTAAACCAAAACAAGACATGCCACATGCTTGCCACCCTTGATACAAAAGAAGTCAAAGGTAAAGCTATAGCCAATGTCAAATTTAAGAATAAAAGAAGATTGAGCACAAAGAGAACCCAGTATTTCTTGGTATTAAATTGATGATGAGAGCAGATTCAACACACAAACTGAGAAAGCCATTAAGAAACTATTCAGTAGAGTTAATACTCTCAAAGAGTAATAACTGATAAATGTAGTAAAAATATGCCAACATATACCAATAAAGAGCGAAAGCCCCGTCTGAGAATTTGGGACCTCTTCCTTAGTGAAACGCATATTGAAAAGATAGAAATTGCAGAAAGAAGAGCGGCAAGAGTGAACACAGGTTGTATGGCAACGACTCCGAAAGAAAAATTGACGAATGAAGCAGGAATCGAAGATTCATGATGCCGTATAAAAAGACTTTGCGCCATTTCAAGAGAGAAAACTGAAAAGAGCAAAACCCAACAATCCAAATAGAGAAATTGTGCTTCAAAGCACCACCCACAGACTTAAGGCTAGAGGTGAAAAAGAATTGAGAAGCAGTTGGAGAGATATAGAAGAAGAGACATGCAGAGCAGCGGGAACCGAGAGGAAACCTTGCAATAAGACACCTAGAGGACCAGCTATTATACCCCCATCAAAATGGAATATTAAACACTCCTTCTTTAACTTTTTTAAAGAATCCTGTAAGAAAGAATATAACACAGATGTGAAAAAGAGAAAAACCATTGACACCATCAGCAGGATAGAAACCCAAATGATAGTGTGGACAGACGGTTCTGCGAAAGAAGGCAAGAAAGAAGGAGGGATCCACATCGAGGAAGATAACTACCAAGCAGACCTCTTCATTTCTACGGGCTATTTCTGCTCCAGCCAGAGATGAAAGCTATTAAAGAAAGCCTCATCCACATAAAGAATATAAAATGGAACAAAAATATAAAAAGTATTGACAATCTGCAACGAGGGCCAAGATAACAAGACATTCGAAATTTTGAAAATGTTCAAACAACCCGAAGAAGAAAACCGACACTATACATTCCAGTGGGTACCGGCTCCCTTTGGGACTGAAGGCAACGAGATAGTAGACAGACTAGTTTAACTTAGAACTCGAACTCAACCAGCTAGAAGTAAAACTCCGAATCACAGCGGCCAAACTAATTCTAAAAGACTATCTAGTCGACAAGAGAAGTAGAGGAAAGTGCTGTAGCAGTGAACAAGAAGCCAAATACTACCAAATTACAGCATGTCACTCTTCACTCGTAAAAGCCTACAAATACAAAATAAGAAAAGCTACATCACCCACCTATGACAGATGTGGAGGTGAGGACAATACAGTCGATCATGCGTTCTTCCGATACCCGGCCCTTTATACCATCAGAAATTACACCTTTTGAGAAGAGAATAATATACCGTACATTAAACCCAAACTAGTATGGAGGTTCATTTCTACTTCTGACCTTATTGACCGGACCCCATATGGACCGGAGAATAATCTGATCCAGAGTGACGGATAAAGGAAGAAGAAACGGGCATTGGAACGGTATAGGATTAGTAATTTTGATATTTTTGCGTTGAGAGGCTTTTTTCCAGGGATTAATTTTTCACAAAACCCAAGAGGATTACCCATGAGTATAAAGATTTTGATAAGATTTTGCATACGATTTGCATAATTTGTGTATGAACATATTCTTCGAGTTCTATTGGCCTCCTTCATGGCCTTACATAGTTTTACAACTGTTAAGTTAGCAGTGTACAAGAGCGCAGATTTATAGTGAGTGAAAAAGTGTTTCCTGGCTTATTTCCTGTAGGTAGATGGATTAAATGAAAACCACTATTCTCAAACAGAAGCTCCTTCCACCTTCATAACGCTGCATGCCAAACTTTTTTCAAATACGAAGTAATTGCAGGGACAATAACATAACGGGGCTACGTGTAAAAGAGTCACTAATGCTCAGAAGACACTTCCCGCTAATAAAACCAAATGGAATACGAAAATATAGTTGCTTCGATTTTTTTAATCTTTTTGTTTTTTTATTTTACATGAAATTAAAATGTACATATTATTATACTATACGTATCAATTCCATTTTAATTAAAGCTTTTAATAATCATTAATGATGATGATTATGATTATTATGTAAGATGAGTTAAATAATTTAAGGCTGGCTTGGAGTTCCTGAAACTAGAATACTAGAGTCTGCTATACAAAGAAACATACAAACACAAGTGAGTTTAGTTTGTTTACAAATAATAATGTTTGTAATTAATTAGGTAATATAATACAGTCAGTGGAATTTACTTTTTAATTATTACACATCGAGGACTACGTAATATTGTTAATACCCTATACTATTAGTACCCTAATGACGTGGTCCTCGTAGTACATATTTTGTACAAATAATTTTATTGGAATATATTATTATCGAGCTTTTCTGAATTTTGAATATGCCACATCAAATTTAAAGACGTACACTTGTCTAGTTTAAAGAATTAAACCGGCACAATTTGTAAAGCTTAGTTTCTAACTTTTCTTGATAAAGGGATATAGATTTGTCTTATTACTTCAATTATCTAGGATATATGAAAATATAAATATAAACGTAGTTAAATGATTAACTAAATTAAACTAATTTAAAAATAGGTTTATTATCTTAAAAATGAAGTTCTGTTTTGACGATAATATATATTTTTATTATTTTACTGCTGCATTTTTTTTAATGAAATTTTTGAATTATTTAATAAATTAAAAAATTAAAATTTTAATCATTTTAATTAACTGAGTTAGAATTAGTGTTTATACATTTAAAAAGTAATATTCCTTATTATTATATATTAAACATATATATGCCTTATATATATTGTGTCTATGAAATATATTGATTTATTTCATTAAGTGATACCAATGAATTTAATTAGTTAGCGGAAGTAAAACTAATAATAATAAAATATAATTATATAATAGTAATGCTAAATAAATTACTTTATATTCCATGCATATTGAATATATTATAAAATATATTCTTTCATAAAATAAATTAGCATAAATATAAATATTTGAGATACACTCTTCAGCACAAAAAAGATGTGTATAAGTATAGTTATATGTATATGTCTCCAGTATACTGAAGGCATACGAAACGGCCAGAAAAATAAATGCTCATCTTAATCTTCATTCCTGAATTATATACTACACAAATGTTTACATTATTTCATATAGAATCAATGCATTAGTACATTATTTATAAGAGAAATATAAAATATTGATTTTTGATAATTTAAAAATAAGACACCAGATAGAAGAACATAAAGCCGCGTATAAATCTGAAACACTCATCATCTATATGATATACACACATGATGATGGTCCTATATTTACTTGTCCATACAACTAATAACTAATGTATTTAATTATACTAATAACTAATGTATTTAATTATACTAATAACTAATAACTAATAACTAATGTATTTAATTATACTGTTAAAAAAATAATGCACAAATTTATCAGATGACTTAGGACAGCTAAAAACTAAAACTAAAAATAAATAATAATCCGTGTAGAATGAACGACAGGATATATGAGATGCTATAAGAATACATGTAAACCGATTAATTTCCTAGTTAAAGGGTCAGAATACATGTATATTACGACGATTGATGAGCTTATTTGATTAGATGGTACAGGGATAGGCATAACCTCATATACTCATGTAGGTATATTATAGTTGACTTGTAGCTGACAAAATATGTTCAGCTACCTAATACACTCAGTTATCCACAAATATTTCGGATATGAGAAAGCATAAAGTCATTTCATCAGTGTCTTAATTAGTCTTCATATCATTTTGTTTTTATATCACTTGACATATTTTGGGTTTATACAATTTAAAATGATTAATTATGAATGTATCATGAATTATGCTACCAAATAAAGTCTATTTTATGTCAAAATTTAGCAATCTAATAAACAGTACATCACTGAAATTTGGATAAATATACAAGTAAAATTGCGAATAAATATTTAACTAAACCAATTTAGCCGATTGAACTGAAATAAATTGTAAATAAAATCAATTCCTAAATTAGTCCCGTTATCTCCCAAAGTGATACACTTATAGTCTACAATAAGCTTACTTAATATTCTAAACTACAGTTAGTTGGCTCACTTTTGTGAACTAATGCCAAAATCACATGTTTATCGTATGTTTATCTAACCGGTCAAATTTATGTCAGTAAACTGAGTGCAGTCTTTGTTATGGAGAATTTACATTGTTTAACTTAATTTATTAAAACATTGATAGAGGCCATAAAGGCCATACATATATGTTTAAATTATGTATCGATGTTACAAAAACACCGCAAATCTGTTCCTGTAAGTCATAATTGATGGAAGATCATGGGAGAATAATGACAGGAAGAATTTATTAAATATTGAATGTACTGCAGGGTGTATTATATAGGCGTAATTTAAAGAGACATTTCGACTAACACCTAAAATCAGCCTTAATATTATATATTATTATAGTCTACATGAGGAGTATAATCTATATTATAAAATATAATATGTATTTTTGCTTCATTTTATATTAAGATTAATTTCTCTAATGAACAACATTATTTCATTTTTTTAATCAAAACAAATGTATTATTTGAAATTATAATTTATGCAAATTTTATAAAACCTTTTAAAATTTTAGAATAGACGCTTTAACAAAATATCGTTACCAAAATATATAACAAAAAAGAAAAAGTTTAAAAGCATATCAGGTTGCCTATAATTGTATGTCATAAATTTCTTATAAAAAATAATTATTTTTGCGTCTATATTGAAATTATTTATACATGTTACAAGTGCTTAAATTGTGCTGTACATTATTGAATAATTATATGTATACATATGTATATAGTATACCTATATACGATTCAAGACAATTGTATTTGTACTTCTTATGCTGAATAAATATAAATACTTTACAAGTACGCTAACCATGTCGCCGTCTCCTGCTTATAGATGTTGTCAGTTAACCGCACTAAATTTGTAGAATTAAATGTATAAATAAAATATTCTTCAATTTAGAATATTTAGATTTAGAAAATATATTTGCTAGTAATATCTACTATCTCAATATAAATAAACATTATAAAAATTATACAACTTAAAAAATCTAAAAGTTAAGAATATTGGATGTATTTAATCTTTGATGTGAGACAAAACACAATATATTTATATACCAAATATTATTAATAAATCTGATATATTTTACGTATTGAAAATTGAAAAAACTGTAATACAAAATAAACCATGCTAGTTGAAAATACCTACGGATACTCTCTCCGAAATTACACTTTTGCCAAAACGTTTATGCTAATTGCCTTTAAATATATTAGTTGCATTAATCAGTGTCTAATTGAACGTAAGAATTTTAATTATGACCTTTTAAACAGTTTGTGAAATGAAGTAATTCAAATGAGTTAAACGAAATATATCAATTGTCTTATTCTTCGCATAATTATTTTACATTTAATCCATTTCTTGAATTTAATAATATGTGATGCATAACAATTTTTACTGTGTAATTTTACTGAATATATAGATTTGTATGATTTAACACAATATTTTAAATGTTTAGCCAGAAGATAATACGAAACTATGTTTTAAACATGTCATTAATATATTCAATACACTAAAAAATATTACATATAAAATGTATATCGGTATCTTCGTTTTGTTTATTTAGTTTATTTTTTCTTATTAATTGAGGGAACTATATTCATATCGATTTATTAGAATAATGATATATTTAAAAATATTTAAAACTCAACAGTTAAATAAGCAGCTTTTCTTTACATTTAAAAACTATAATTTAAATATAAGAAATTTGTATTGTAAAAAACCCTTCCATTAAATAATCAATTATAGTAAAATTAGGTAATGCATTTAATACCTATTGCAATTCATAATTATTTTACATAAACATGTTATGCTTACCGCATATATGCAGTAATTTATAATACATATATTATATCTGTCGATATTACATTCTGTGTTTTCTCTAGTTATGCAATCTAATTTTTCTATTTATCTTACTCTAGTTTTGTTTACTGCAGTAGCAACTAATATAATTGCAAGACAATATTGATTTCTTACAAAAACATTCCAGTTTATATGCGTGCAATTTAAATATTATTTTTAACATAGGTAAATATATGTTTGTGAAGCTATTATATATACATATATATGTTATTTTATGGGAAATTTAATGGAGTATTTATGGAGCAAAATAATGCGCATTCTACATTTTGCGGTTTCTATAAGCTGCGAAAAATATTTATTTTAAATTATTAAGTTTAAATAATCACCAAAATTGTTTGTAAAATAATTTATATTTTTGAAACTGATTTTTTCTAAATGAAAGAATGTGTATTATAACAAATTATATTCGAAAAACGTATTTCTGATTTTTTTTCTTCTTCAAAAACATCAGTACATTTTTATATACAAAACTATGTTTAACATGTATTTATATGAAAAAATATAGAGAAATAGAAAGAAAAAAAAATTCTGATCAGCAAATTTTGCAAAAATGTTATCGATAAATTCAAATCATTCTTATGTTTTTATTATAAGTACATCTCTTATACACATAAATGACCTCTATAGAAAATAGGTGTAGTATGTTTTGGAAACATAGTAGGCCATGAAAAAGTGCAAATGTTTAAAAGAATTAATATTGAACGTTTAGGTAGAAACTAAATAGCAATAGCCGATAAATGTTTTGTTAAATACCACATTATGTACAATAATATAGAAACAATATCCTTTCTGATATTCTGCTCTGAAGAGAATATATGCAATGTTTTCAGTGCATACTACGATATTACCTACCGAATTTGTATTTTGTAATGACGAGCCAGTATTTTTACTTATGTGCAAAGGTATGCCATTAAAACTAAGGCCGCAGGAAATGATATATTTGGTGAAGGGGATTTCTACACATGCCAATACAGTTAACTTCGCAATATGTGAAATAAGAATAGCACGAAAACTCAGTTAAGTATACAAGAAGCATGTTATCAAACTTTTAGAAAAAACGTTTTTAATGAGAGATGAATTAGAAACTGAAAAGAGAGATCATAGGAGAGCGTGAGGTCGACGTCACTAAACTTCTCTTGATGTAGAATTTCACATTTGTTATATCTTCTCAAGCTCTCATGCAAAATTTTGAAGACAATAGTATGCAGCAGCTAGTTTTACCATCATTTTGAAAACGAGTAATTGTAATACATCACAAAATATATGCAACATGAAAGTATATATATTTATGTGTGTATATATACAAGTATATATATTTAACTTTGATTTACACTGACATTATTTGAATAATAGAAACATAATAAACAAGATTCATATAATTGTAAAATTTACTGTAAATAAAAGTAGTCAATTATTTTGCGAATAAATAGAGCAAAGAAAAATTACATCGCAAAAATGTATCAAAAAGTAAACCAAAACGCTTCTAATTATGGGAAAATCTATAACTCTCTGCCCCTACTCACAGTTTAATTTTCTTAAGAACTAGGTTATCAGTTATTTAAAAAATTAATTAATTAGTAGAAAATAAAAGTAAGATATCTTGTTGTAAAGTAACGTTTTTTTATATTTCTGAATGGATAGATATTTTACACGTAATATGATAAACTTATAAGAACTCTCAATTATTTTTTATGAATTAAAATTTACATATTATATTTAATTTATGCACCTTGTATTATTTTACTTTATTTAATATAAAGTAGAATTATAAAAAGTTATAATAAGATATTTATTAACAGAGAAAATAGTTCAATATGTTTAAATATTGATTTGAAATAAATTAAAATATTTATGAATAAGCAATCATTAATTAATAATATATTTATTAAATATAAAAATAAAAATTTGACTTATATTAGAGTTAATTTAATTTTAGTAATCCATATATAGGTATATATTATTAATTTTATAACAATAATATTATTGATAAATAGTTAATTACATTGTAATCAATTGTATAATGGTTATTAAATATTAATTTATTTAATGATATATAAATATATGATAAAAAATAAAAATAATTACGAGTGCTATATGCAATATAGAAATCTTTGATGACAACGTAAAGATAATAAAGATATTAATAATGTTTCAAATTCAAAATCGTGCAATTTTTATTTACTTATTTGCGTATATCATTAATGTTAATAGTTAATAAAAAGTCAAACTTTTAGCTCAAATATTTCTGCAATGATTTTTATACACAATCCAACTAATATTGTTTCATTGAAATTTATTATATATTTTATCTTTATTTTCGCACTTTTCTGTACACAATTTATTGTATATCTACACCAAACTGTCACAGCCTGTCAAAATGTAGAATAGTATTATACATTATGGAGCAATTTATATCAAAAGTTGTGCCTGCAACGGGACGTTTCGCGTTAAAACATAAATTGGAGGATTATTATCTTCATGTATGATAATAATCTATATTATCCAATTTATATTGTCTGACCCTTCACCGAAAGTATTACATATATGATACCTACGAAAATATCTGTAAATAACAATTTAAAGGTGGTTTGGTGTTCTACGTGTGAATTAAAGTTTAATGCGCTCTGCCCGCCTTAAATAGTCAGGTAATATATATGGATTTATAACTACAGCTTAAAAAGAAATATCCCATCTCCATAATGTAGACACATGGTACCAAATGACTTAAATTATATTTTAATGTTATACAATATTGTTTAAAACCACATAATATTATTATTAAATGCGTTACCAAAAATAAATAATATAAAATAGTATCGCAATATGAATCAAATCTAGGATTCCTGGATCTAAACAAGTTGGGTTATACTTCCGATTAAGGAAAAAATGTTACCAAAATATAAAATAATCATGATTATCTAGTTTAATATAAGGCATACACATCGCAACATAAATTAATCGAGTATTAGAATTTCTATCTCGGAGTTTTCACCCACTAACTATAATTATTGATGTTATTATGCCCGAGTATTAAAAAACGGCAAATGCACAATTTAAGGAACATATTAAAACCATTATATTTTCTCACTAAATAACAATAATCAGTTAGCTATCTCTATAATAATTTTAGGTCCTGCAAACAATTTAGATTGGAATTTTAAGCAGACTGTTCCAACTGACCAGCATGAGACAGATAATCATGCATTCCGTTTCTGATTATTAATCCTAGACCTCAACAATCATTCTCAGTGATTAGCACATAACTTCTTCTTGCACAAACAAACTGATAATTATATCTATTAACGCAATACTATTTTAAATTCAAACTTCCCCATCATGTTTTCGAATTAAAGTCACTGTATCATTAACATATCATAATATCTGGCTAGCGCATATTTCATGTCATATCACTATCGCACTATCGACTCGGAATAATAACATATAGCATCTCATACAAGGACTTAAACAGTCAGTCATAATCACTCCATATATAGAGAAATCAGTCATTCGTTGAACAATGCACGAGGTAACAATGTAAAAGAAATGGACGTGTATTGATTTGTTCAATTAATTTTATTTAAAGGTGCTACATAACATAATATTTACAAGATAAAATAATAAATTTTAAATCAACATACGAACTACTTCATGCATATCTTATCCAGACAATATTAAGATTTTAACTATAAAAATGTTGGAGATTCTAGTAGTAACATTTATTTTTTTAACAAATTCATGTTAAATATTCAATTATCACTATAAACACCACGGGCCAAAACGAATGGCAAACGTGTCATAACAACACCAATCTTCCTATTAGATATGTACAAGCACACATTTAAGTAATTGTTTCAAATAAAAATAAATAATTTAATAAGGAATGTTATAAGAGAAAGAGAAATGCATACCTACAATAAGTAGAATACTCATATTATTAATAATATGCTCATCTGCAGTTGTCTATACTTCCAGGGTGTTTAAAAACATATTTCGCCCTACTTGTTAGCATGTGTTGTGTATATCAAAACATTTATTTTGCTCTATACAATCATTTTTATTGCAAAATCGAGTCCATTAATTATCATTTAATTCACATTCGAAGTTATTTTTTTGTCTAAATACAGAACATAGAAATAATGAATTTTGATAAGAATTCATAATATTCTATTGATATAATATATACATATTTGTTTGTAAGATCAGAACATAAAATGGCAGATATATCTGCAAATCAACATTCAAAATATGCTATATAGGAATACCTGCCTTTTAATGTTGTTTAAATCTTTCTGTTTAACAAATATGGATAGAAACATTTTATATGCATATGGAATATTCTTATAAAGATATTTTTGTCACGTTAAGTGAAAGCGACCAGAAATTTACTTGGAAATCAGATATAAGAGAGGAGAGGGAAAAGGAGGGTAATATATAGGAATGTATATATTTATGAATAATAATATATATATCGATTAAACCTTTTAGAAAAGTATCCTACAGAGAATATATGGATATATATACTTATATAGTGGGCCTGCGCTGGTAAATTGGAAGAATGTTAACTACAAGGAAGTGAGTTCTATGGTTTGTTAGGATAACTTTCTTTGCCCTAGGGAGACTTACCCAAGACAAGACTCTTCATTTTATCTTATGAATATCCATAGAGTTTTATCGGAGCTACTTAAAGTCAAACGAAGGAAGAATACACTGATACAGAATTAGATAAGCATTAATAACTAAAATATTTAAAAAATGGGTAATGAAATTAGTTTTTGGAGACTAAATATCTTTGAGTCGGAAAAATAAACTTATACATAAAATAAAATAATTTGTATTAAATCAAAATATTTCGCGTTATTTTTTAAACAAAATCTAGGCATATGCATAAATATATAAAAAATTAAACAAAACTATGTCATATTTATTCATCTAAACATCTAATATACATCTAATTCATTAAAGATACATTTTATTATGAACTATAGTATTATTACAGAAATGTTTCATAAAACAGGAAAAACACAAACTAAAATAAGTTATGTTTATTTATCAATAGGCACTCATATTTATATATATATATTATTTATTTATGTAATATATATTATTACATATAATATAAATATTAATAATTTCTTTGTATTTAATTACTTTTAAAATCTACATGCGGTTATTTTTGCTTATAAATATTCATTTTGTTTTTGTTGCTATGTACTAAAAAATATTTCACCTTAAATAACTTCGCAAGATTTAATGGAATAAGTATTTAATATGTTTCAGAGGTATGAATTATATTTTACAATTTAGTTATAAAAAAAATATTTTCGATTTAATTCTCTTATACATGTGTATATATCATGTTGTCATCAAAGCATAGCCATTAAATATTTAAATCAAATTTGAAACAAAAGTAAGTATATATGTCAGCAAATAAATAAAAATGATACATTTTTATAATTCAAATAAAATATGGTGTTTGTACAAATAAATAAGAAATGATGTATCTATATACAGATAAAATATGTGACGTGTGTAATATATATTGGCAAGAGTTAATTAAGAAAATTTGGATTGATTATCGATATCCCGTGAGTTATATGTACATCAATAAGAGTGCAGATATTGAGATAATTTTAATTGTAGAGATTATAGTTTAAAAAGGCACACATTGGCAAGGATAATAACGTTTATAGTTAATTAATCATTTGTATATAATGCTCACATCGCAATGGCATTTATATAATCTTCGTATGTTAAGAATACCTATGAATAATTTTGTAAGATTATAGAATAATAAAAGTAAAATTAAAATTGCAAAAGTCAATCTATTATAAATACAGTAGGGTATGGGTTCTAAATACAAACAGGAAAAATAGAATAGACATGGCACACAAGAAATAAACACTGACTGAGCAAGGTCATTCATTGAAATAGTGGTTTGTATTTGGGTGAGTTAAATTAAATTATTTATTGAAGAAATAAATGAAATATTATATTTTAGATATATTAAGTGGTTGTTGCATTGTTTTATTAAACTGTATTTTTTCTGATTACTTGATTTTAAATATTACATTCTTAGCTAACATTTTGAATAATAATAATATATAATTTGATTTAATTTAAATTATTATTTTAATTCAATATTAATAAATATTGACAATTTCTCTGATATTTTCATTGACAATTTCAGCAAAAAATAAATTCTTTTTCAAGTCATTTGCCAATCCACATAAGTGAAGTCTGTACGTAAGTCAGTCTCATTCCAACTTTTAATTCAATAGTATGAAATCATTGCGAGATACATAAATAAATTACAATTTAAAAATGTTGATTAGCGCATTAACACGAAATTGAAGAATTTCTTCATTAATTATAAAAAAAATCTTTTTTTTATTTTACAAATTTTCTATATCTTATTATTACAAAACTTATAGATGACATATATTGCTAATCAACATAGTATAGTCAGGAAAAGCGTTTATTCTAAAATTTCCAGTTTACAAAATTCTAGAATAGTAAATTAATATCAACAATATTTCGATGTATTTGAATATTAGTTTATATACATGTTGATGCGGAATAGTAATTCTCTAAATTGTATCTAATTTTTTACAACTTTTTAAAATTAATTTCGCCTCGATTATGGTTGAGAATTCGAGACATAAAAAAATTGATTTTTTTTCCAATAACCTATTGAATGTAATTTAATAATCTGTGATTTTCTAGATATTATAGATAGCCTGTATACAAATATAATCGATTATTAAAATATAATTTCAATATGTCATATTATATTTGAATACCTTAATATACACACGTCCATTATATCAATATAAATATAGGCCATAGCATATTAATATCTGATTTTAATATATTTGCTTATCCTTGTTATGTTAATATTTTACAAGTATTAAAAACAGCTTATATATATCCTATAAAGCAGTTTATTGATTATTATTGTTTCCTGACATATTGATTAATTGATTAGAGAGCTGTTGTGCGCTCCTCTTTGGTTATTTTGTTTCCCATAATCTCATTCGAGTGAGGATCGTCAAGCACCAAGGGAGCTGATACAGCCGTCACTTCTTCCGTCATCTTGGCAAGACTGGAGACGATGCTGTAATGGCGGTACTGCTTCTCCTTTCGCTTCTCAATGAACTCCATCATCCAGCCCTTTGCCTTGTGAATCACGAAGTAGATAAGAATCGGCCCGGGTGTGAAGAAGAATGCCCACAGAGGCACGGTTGCTGCCAGATCAGCATCCGGTTGGGGCAAAGAATATCGCAACACGGGGATCACAATTAAACAGTTGTAGACCGATGTCTCAGCTGCTAGAGACCGTCGAGAGGGCTTGTCTTGGCGGGTTATGTAGCCAGTGGCTCCGCCAAGGAAGAATCCACCAAATATTGCCAAACTGACGGCCAGCACAAGGCTGTAGTTGATATAGTTGAAGGCATACTGGTTGACGTATATGCCCAAAGTTATGAGGAGAATCCCCGACAAAAGGAGAAGAGGGCGAGTGAGCCAGTTCATGACGGCGTCAGCGGCGGAGGGCTTGAAGTAACGTAGAGTGACTCCGCCAAGTTGAGCGAGCAGTACAGGGACGAGCCAAAGGATGAAAGGTCCGACACTGAAGTCAAGGCTGAAGTACCACCCGAAACCAAGGATCCAAGCTGGGGCAACACCTGGTGATGGAATTATCAAATATTTCATTATGAGACGAAGTCATATTGACATTAAAAAAGAAGAAGCAGACGCAGTTGGTGTTCCTGAACGTCAAAATAGAAATCTAATTGCTATAAACATAGATTCATATTTGTATAGAGCGATACGAGACAAAATATAGATCATTAGAATTACATTTATTTTCGATGACGGTTAGAACCAGTTTTTCAAATATTTAAACAAAAGTTAGTGTTTATGTGGAAAATTAAAACCAACTATAATTTCATTAATCTTAAATCCATAATACTTAAAGGTTTTGTAAAAAATACTTCATTGGATATAAATGTTATTAAAAAGCACGATATGTTTCGACCAAAACCTTCCTCAGGTGATTGAAATACTAATATAGTTTTCTTAAAAGAAATCTATACTATTGCATAATTTCAATAAAAACAGGATTATCATTATGTAACAAAGTAAATTAAGTTACTAACAGAGTATAATGAAACCTATAATGAATAACAGCAAAAAAATAGAATAATTATCGTTAAATTAGAAAGGTTACTTCGTTTCCAGAACATCCATTAATAAGATTGTCTTTATATATGTTTTAATATACAAAGCCTCCAGTGCAAGTAGGACCTTGTAGTTAGCAGTAGTATCTAGAATACTCCACTTAAAAGCTTGGTGAAAATTATTTTCATTACTTAACATGTAAAGAAAAACAAAATACTTATTCCAGTTAACATGCCCACTAATACGAGATTTAATACACATAACAGACAGACCAACATAAATGTTATAATATAAAGAGCAGGTAATGCTGCAGACTGTGCATTTAGTGTACTTATTAAATGCACAGTCAAATGCGCCTTAACTGCCCTTTAGGTTATATATTTATGTCGTTCAGTCTTCAAGGTGTATTATATCTCGAATTAATGAGCATGTTGACTGTAATAAATATGTTTGTGTATATTAAAAGTTATAAAGACAATCATATTAAAGGTTGCTCTGGAAGACGTAATCTTGATAAATGTATTTATATTTAATATATTTTACTAGGTTATTATACATTTGATATTTCATTATACTATGTTAGTAATTTAATTTACTTTGTTAATTAATGATTTTTTATTGTAATCTTGCTCTTAATCCTTTAATACTTTCAATAATTGTTCAGTGGATCATCACTGAACAGATAGTTGTACACTTGGATCAGATTTGAGGTCTACCAAAGTCATCTCATGGATTCAGAAGATGCGTAATAACAGGGGAACAGCACTTCTCTGTTTAATTGACATTGCATCATATCTACAGCCATTGACTATGGCAATTTCGTTCTAATCGCAACTCTAAACTTAAGCGCGTCATTTGACACAATCGATCAAAAAATACTTCTGGAGAAATTGAAAAAACGTGTTGGGCGGAATACGCGGTGACACATTAAAAATATTTAATTCATATTTTTCAAGTTATGGATAAATTACGTAGATATACAAGAAAAAAATAGAATTACAGTAATGCAAGTCGGGGTCCCCAAGGTAGTGTTCTTGGGCCACTTCTGTTCTGTTTATATGCTATGATACAAACAAATGTGTCGTTAGTGGCAAAGGGTTAGCTACTGTGCAATTTGCTGATAATACAACAATAGTTTTCTAGGGTAAAATTATTTTTCTATTTCTATTTCGATTTATTTATTTATTTTACTGTTTTATTAGATTCCATTTCTGCTACAAAAAATAGCTTTCTGCTTCTCCACTGAATAGTTTTGAGAAGCATGCGGCGCAAAATAAACAAGCTGTGTAACTTAGGAAACCCAAATTTACGTTGCAAAATGACTGAAAAGAAAGGGCAGTCCAGTGGAAATGACAATGAATGAGTCAAGAATTGACTACAGTGACTATCGATATTTTTAGTGTACACATTTATAAACTTGTGTACTCACTTGTGCACTACCTGGTGTATTCACAAAATTCTCTTCGCTTTTATATTTATGGGTGAGCTTTCAAACGAGCATATTTTCAATACGAACATTCTGGCGAACTACTTCCACGGACATCTTCCACGCAACGATGTCGAGTTTCTTCGATTAACATTGACTGTTTCTCAGCTGACATATTGCTAAACTTTATTTGAAGAGGGATCGGCGGCAAAAAACATACTACAGCGAGCATATAATGCCGTTATTCTCATGGCTTCACGACTGAAGCGAACTGAGCAAGCAATTCAACTACTAACCTCGAAGAACGACTAATCAAGTGTTGAGAACCGACGAGCCTTCGACAGCGCAGTTATACAAGAGCAGAGTCTCGAAGAGTAATTGAACAATTACACAGGCTCCCCAATCTTCGTATTGGGAAAACAGCTTTTCGACAGTGGGCTGCTTCTGTATAATATGCTAGTATTAGGCAATAATTCTCTAACAGTGCTTGTAAATTTCATTTTCTGACTTTTCCTTGTAATCTCTGTGATTACCATGTTGTTCATTATGATATAAAATAACAGTGGCAGTTTCTTTTAAGCAAATCATGTTAGTAATTTAATCACTTAAATGAAAACTTCGATCGGAACAGCTATCGTGTTAATTTTTAAATAAGATGTACGAGTATATCCAATAAAATATTTTACACAACATACTTATTATTATACAATTGGGATGACCATAAAATTATTTTATGTTATTTATGAATTTTGTCTACGGATTTGAGAAAGATGCTATATTTTCTTATAATTGATAATATTGACAAATAGGTACAACCCAATAAAACAATATTTAATAGAAGTTTTTTTACAAAACAGTATCGAAAATTCTACTGATTTAAGCTGCAAATAGATTGTATATACATACTCCGTTTTTTATCTTTCAGTTGTATTTCCATGTTGTATTATTAAAATGTATGGTTTATAAATATTTGTTTTTCGCCTATTGTTTCTGTATACAATGTATCTTATTAATCTTCTTCTAATACATTTATAATTGTAATTATATATTTTTTTATTATATTTATACTGTATTGTATTTTAATGATTTAATTATTTATTGTAAACGAATTATAATGACTGACATTCTTATGCAGCATTATATTTCGTTAAAGTATATTTGTTCACAATGAGTATAATAATTTATATTGGCGATACATTTAGCATTTATTTAATTTATTAATGTTTATTTTTTCTAATATAATAATATATTCATAAACTTCAATATAACAATACCACTTAAAAGATTTGTTAACTATTATAAGTCATAGGTAAAAATTAGAATTATTGACATAGTTAAGTAATAGTAATAATTACAGAATACTACTTTTTTTTAAAGCTTTAATAAAAAGTATACACATTGATTAATTTCATATTGATACTTATAAATTTTGTATAATGTTGATGTTTTATAAAATATACAATGTACAATTTTAAAATAAAATTACGGAGCAGTTTTATATTCACAAATTTAAATTTAAAAACCTGTACTATAAAAACATAACTATTATTATTAAAAATTGACATCAAATACATAGTTCGAAATGGTTTCTTTAGAAGCCAGAGTAGAAATTGGAATTCTTGCTGGTATATTCTACTGTCTTTCACCTGTATATTACCAGCCCCCAACCCCTCTCTCCCCGTTTGCTTGTCTGTAAAAACGGGTGTTTTCTTCACTTTAGAGTTTTCACTTTTTACTAATCGATACGCCGATGAAAAAGAGATGTTGTGAATATGTTATTGAATACAATAAAAGACTTTATTCTGCATTATCCTAACTGCTCAGTCTGGTTGATAGAAGCTGTCGTTTTGGAACATTGAACATTTCATTTTATTAATGTTCTTTTGTACATTCTGTTTGGCTCGAAACAAGCTGTACACGAAAGGATCTTATTAGTTATAAAATTAATATGGCAGCTAACAAGAGCTAATAGGAGGTATTGTTATTACATTGTATTTATACATTTTCATGAGCGACTAAGTGAGAATGATTTTATGTTCAGAAGATGTTCATGCATGACGCAAGTAAGTGAAGAAAAATAAAATAAAATTATTCGTCATTTCACATGCCTTTATACATTCTGTATATGTTTTTTATTAAGTAGTGTTCTACAAACTGTACAGCACTACCGACAAAAATAATTGTGATTGCAACCTTATTGCTCACTTCATTTTCAAAAATAATATTTCTAAACATTTTATTAAATTTCTTACATGATAATTCTAATTAAATTACATATACATACAATTACAAATAACTGAAACTATTGGATAATTAAAATGCCAAATTTGACAAATTATAGGTCATACTATTATAGCTATTGGTAGTCTGAATTAATGTGCTGTACGCTGTTGAATTGAATGCGACAGAAATTGTTTATGTTATTATAACCAGCCACATTTTTAAATAATTTCATATGACAATATCCGGCCATATATACAAATGTAACCAGGCACTAGCGGCTGCAAAAAACCAGCTTGCAGAATACTGTAAATATTACATATACATATGTTATTAGTTTTATTTTCATTTAATCTTTGAACTATTTCTACATGTTATATGTATGTGCATCTATTTTCTTAGAGAAAATAAAGCAATCAATAAAATAGGTTTATTTACTTAGATTATGTTAAATAATAATTCCTGTAAAGAAAACTAAAATAAATCTACATTATAAGCCTACATAAACATTTGAAACGTAAGAAAATAATACACCATCAAAAATTCGTAAATATGTTGAATTTCATTAATGGGATTTTTTAATGCTGTATTTAAAATAAACATATATACTGTTGTAAATCAATGAAAGTACAATTTTAATAACTTTTTATGGACTAAATGCTGAGGCGATAGTATAAAAGTGTACTACGAATATTGCTTATCATATTTTTAGGAAATTAACGGTCTATTTGTATACGTTTTGCATACTAGCTATATTTTAGTTTATTTAAATTGTTTAAGTAATAACTATAAAATTATTTTTCTTGTTATGAAATAAAAGGCATAATACAGTTTCAAACAACAAAAGTAGTAAAAAAATCTATATTAATATTAAAATTTCTTCATTAAGCTAACCAAATGTTTGAAATTTACTAAATGCTTCTTTAATTCATTATTCAGTTTTACAATTAATTTATGTTTCTTTGAGTTTTATACTTTCACATATATATATAATTTTATATAAAGATAATATTTGTCTCAAACTACTGAGTTTATTTAATTTTCATTTATCATTTTTTAAATGTTTGCATAAAAAACATGTGTGATATCTCAAGATCAACTCGGTTTAAATTGTACTCCCTTTAAATTGTTTAAATCGAGTAAACGTTTTTCAAAACACTCTGAATATGGTAAAAGAAAGAAAGAAAATGAGCGAATATTAAAAAAAACTTTTGAAAGGAATGAAAATTAGTACAAACGAATTAAATATATAAAAATGTATATGTATACATATTCAAAAGTAATAAATATAAAATAATAGAAGATATTTAAACTCTGTCTACGTAAGCATATACGAATGCTATATGTGTACAAATGTTATTACCTATATCTTGTTCAAAAAGATCCTTTAGATGTTAAACAAATAAACTTTATTAATGAACATTAACTAACATATGTAGTTTTAATTAATCTAAGTATATATATACAATATAAGGGGGAAATACCTAAACAATTATTCACTGTCATTAAAATGATGACAATGGAATCTGTTTTTAGATATCAGAAAAAAGCTTTTGAATAAGTCTTTTTATGTACGTCTACAATTTCCACATCTCTATAATTCCATCAATTCTAAGTTTAATATTTATATTCGGAATCTTTATAATCTTTCTATAATTATGCACAAAGTTAACAATTACATTTTTATAATTTTAGAAAACATCGAAAAATCACAAATATTAGCATACACATGCGTATTTTAGAAATAAAATTTCATTCACAGATAGTATGTTTTGTGTTCATAAAATAAAGAATATATATACACAAAGATGAAATAGAGTAAGAATGTTATAATATGTGGTGTGTTGTTTTAATTATCTTTTTATATATAATATAGACACACACATATGTATACACATATATGTAGTTATATATTCACACAGAAACATACGAATTTATGCCCAGAATTGTAATCAATGAAGTGTAGGCATATTCTAGGTATGCATTTATGTTACCTATTCTAAATATTTTGAGGTAGAAATAAAGGTTTGCAGCATTCTTTCTGCCAATCCATTCTACCCTCAGGCTATTTTGGAATAAAGATAGGGGTGTTTTATTGACTCTGGCTCTGTTCCATGCTTGATATATTATGTAGTTACTTGTCCGTTACGCTGGAATACTAAATGCAAACAATTTATTTGTGATCTCTTGGGATAACCCCCTAATATAAGTCATTATGTACACATTTGTAAAAGATAAATTTATGGAATGCCTTGTTGTGTATAGGTACAATAGAAGTATATAATTAAATTGTCAGACAATGACTTAAATTACGGTAGCTGTCTATATTTATAGCAGTCATAAATTGTGCCGAATTGAAATTGATAGATCCCTGAACACCTACTGAATAATACATAATGCATATATTTCAACTCAATGAGAAGCATATTTTGGTTAATAAAATAGGTGATTATCAACACACTTAAGGTTGCATTGATGGTCTTCGAATAATTTTAATAAAATAGGTATACTTATCATCATAATAATCATAATTTTATCATTATAATGTTAGCAAGCTTCAAAAAGTAATTATATATATGTATTCTATAACTATCCCCATACGTACATATTATGTGAGTTATCAGCGGATTTTATAAAAATTATATCGTTTGTATAAAATTATAGAGCTATAAATATGTATATATAAACCATATTATACTCACACTTTTTACATTTTAATAAAAATAAATTACTGTTTATATGTAATAGCATGCATTTATTTAATTTCATTAAAAACCATTTATTTGTTATGCATGTTATGTTTAATGATTAATATTTTTTTATAATAATTAAATATTTGATTAATATTATTTGCCATCTATTAAAATTGGAAATTGAATTTACATGCTCATATTTGTATAATGAATATCTCTTTACGAATATATTGATTTATTTTTAACTACAACTAATATTGGCCACACAACTGTATATTATATTCTCTTTTTTATTGCGAAAAAATATGTATACTATAAAGAATGGAATTACTGTATAAGCTGAATACATGTTGCATTAGATAATAGGCACATGACATTGACCAGATTATACATAATTAATATGCTGTTATCCCTTTGAATTAAATGGAAACAAAATCAAATTACTTGAGTAGATAAAGACAATTATAGAATACTTATCATAAATCATATATGGAATAGATTAGCTAATACATTAAATATCTTCCATTATTTGATCATTCAAAATTAACGAAATATAATTAACTACAGAACATATAGACGAATGCAACGATACATTACATTAAAATGTATGTATATAAATGATATATATATATACAGATTTTAGATTACAAGTCATTGCCTATGTCGATTATATATGTATGTATAATTATGAAAATTGATAGATTTTATATATTTATAATAAAACTATTTATTTAAAGTCATCGATATACAGAATACAAGCAAACCCTACAGAGAAATAAATATTTTGTTTGGCTGCCTGATTAAATTACTTACTAAAAATTTGATGCACTAAAATTATCACTATATGCTTTTATACTATTCAATGTATGCAATTTTATTCAATTTTCATCTTATATTTATATTTATATAACTCTATAATGTTATTATATAAGGTATGATAAGTAATTCTGTTACTGGAAATGTATATGCAATATCTAATAAAACCATAGAGACTGATATCATGGTTTCGTTCACTTCATTATAATATAGTTAATTAAGTTGAAACTGTACGTATACTAACTATAATAATCGTAAGCCGAAATACTGTATTAATCTAGGTATATTTATTAGCGACTGAACTTTTGAAGATCACTCTATATAGTTGAAGACTAAATTTAGTGGTTTCTTAGTTTTGAATTAGCTTTCTTTTTAAACAAGATCAACTATATTTTTAATTGACACCTTAAAAGCAAATGGATTTTCATGCGCAGAAATGCTCAAGTTATTAGTGCAACGTTGGGGCGATGATAATGTCATTAGCATTCATCGGATACAACAAGTTGCAAGTAAATTTTAGGAAGGAGATAGAGTTGCACATAAGAGACAAGCTGGGTCTGGAAGACCACGTCTATGTGTACTTCTCCTGAAAATATCGAAAGAATTCATGAGTTGATTGAAGAAAACAATCGCTTATCATGTAGTGAATTGAGCTGATTAACTAGAATTGATTGTGATGCTGTGAACCGAATTTTGACCAGAGATCTGAATAAAAAGTCTGTATGCTGCAAATGGATGCCCCACGAATTAACTGAACAAAACAAAAAAACAAGAGTTGGGTGCTGTCAAATAATGTTACAGAGATATTCAAGACGTAGATTAAGAAAAAATATCATTGTCATTGACGAAATGTGGGTTTACTTTAAGGACATTCCGGCTAAAGAGAACAATCGAGCATTGGTTGACGGTGCAGGAGATAGACCTGCTATTGCCAGAAGGACAATTTCAGATCGTAAAGTATTGAAAATAATGACATCAAGTTACTCCAAAACACTGTTTTATCTTGAGGTATTACATGACGGAAGTTCAATTAATTCTCAAAGATACCTTGATTTCTTAGAAAACATTGTTACTGAATTTGAAAATGTGCAACCTCGGTGGGAGATGATTATTCAACACGACAACGCACGACCTCATATTGCTTGAATAGTTAAGGAATGGTTCGAAGCCCAACACATATCACTGCTAAAGCAGCCTCCATACTCACCGGGCACAAATTTAATGGACAGGTTCTTATTCAGAAACTACAAAGTAATAATAATAAGTGAAAAGGACATAACTTTGACAATTCAAATGAAATCCACGAAAATCTTCGTCAATACATGGATGCTGTGACGAACAACAAGCTTATCCAAGAACTTCAAAACTTGCTTCTTCATTTGCAAAAGGTCATGGATGCTAACGGCAATTATGCTCTATAGTTACTTTATCATTGTGTTTTATAGTTACTAACATTGTATTTTCTTTAATTGCAATATGATTGATGTTACTAACACGGTATCTTCTTTAATTGGAATATTATTGATGTTCACATATAAAAACGAAGTTTTTTTTGCGGAGCCCTATATATAAATATAATTATTTACGACCTGAGGTGAAAAGAACTGAAAATATGACATATTAGACAAATAAATCTTTTAGATTTAAAAAAATATTCACATTTAATTGTCTTTTAATTGAAAATAGAAGTTTATCGAAAACTTATGATTTTTATCTGTATGCCAATATATACTACATACACGTGGTTTTGAAATACATTTCTGGCTATAAAAATGATGGTTCGCTTGATATAAAAAACATTATTATTTCTTTTTAATGTCTATAATTTATTTTATTATTAAGATCTGTCTAAACACAATACTTTATCAGTTTTTTATTTTAAATAAATGTAATCAAATGTATGTATAATTTATATGAAGATGTATCTCATATAGGGATAAAACCAATGCTATATAAAAGATAACACTTTTCAATAAAGGGCGTGCTCATTCAAATAGTTTACTTTAATTACATTTAGATTTCAAATCAAGGGAAATATCTAAATTCACTAGTTTTGATTTATTCAATTGTTAATTGCTCTACAAAAAAGGTCTAATCCCATTATTTCAGGGTCTAATTAGAGTAAATTATATGTGCTATTAATAATCCTATCAAGACAGTTAAGGAATGCGCGGACACATTGGCCCTGATTCTTAGAAGACAGCAACTCACATAAATTGAGGATGGCATTGAGCGTGGAAAGTGCTGTGGAGAGCGGTCTGTCACCATCGATGAGGAAGACGATGAGGTGCGCTAAGCCACCCCCGGGGAGAGTTGCCGTGGTGAAAAGGCCGAAAGCCAGATCGTTGGGCAATCCGATGGCTAAGTTGATCCCCAGCGCCACCTATTCATCGACGGAGAAGGGAAATATTGCGCTTAACAGACTTGGAAGGACTAGTGAGAGATAGAATCATTAGTGATTATTTTTTCTAAATATTGTATTTTATAAAGGTGAATTTGAGATAGAAGTCTTTCAAATTTTACAACAAATAAATTAGATAATGAGAAAGAACAAATAAGCATAAAGTGATATCTTTTATATACAACATTTAAAAATTATTTTCATTTTTAATATTGGTGTAAACGTTCAGATATTAATTTTAAGTGAAATTTGTTTTATTTATACCAAACTTTAATGACAAGAATTTATAAAGATGTTATTGGAAGCTCCATAATATACACTACGTATTAATACTTCACAAGCTATAATAAATAGTGATGTTATTATTTTAAATAAACAAATTTAAATTCTAACATGTATATTTCGCAGACACTATTATAAATTAAATTTGTAATCTGGGAGTACACCAAATAATGCAAATGTTGTATGAAATAAATATAAATACTAACTGCTGAGGTATTTAGGCTGTACATGTACACATTAGAAAACGAGTAAAGAAGTCTACTTGATACATTTATCGAGAATATCACAACACATTATATATATATATATAAATTATTAACTAATAAACAAATTTATAAATATATTAATTGGTAGTAGAACTTAAATTTTTCACTGAAATAAAAATGGCAATTATCGCTTAAAAATTAAAAAGGTTATGGCTTAATGTATCTAGTGTTAAATTATAACGTATAGTTAAAAGAACCTCAACGTACATTTTTAAAAGAATAATACATTTCAAATGAAAGTAAAAGTGAAGCATGCAGCTGCCGGCAAGATACTAAGAATATACTATTAATTAGAATTATCCACCTATTTCCAATATTCCTTTTTCTTAATTAGAAAATGACGGATTTATTATTCCAATTTCCTCTAGTAGCCGTCATATTTCTCTGTTAGATTGAAATTTGTCTAACAAAAACTAGACGACTCTGTACTGAGATAATACAATTCGTATCCAAAATATTCACTGTTAATATGTAATAGTCAGAATTTGCTCAATGAGCAAGAAATTTAGAAAAAAACAGTGAACATAGCGATACTAAAAAACTTAGATTATTTCAGTTATAAATAAAAATGCATAATATTTTAAAGAAGGAGATACAACAAAAAATAGTCGTTTTTATATCGAAGTTACTTCAAATTGAAAACAGTTTCTAAGTTTTTATTAGCAAACTAAATAATAATCATAATATCTTCGATCTTTTGTGATATAAATTCAAAAACAATGTGTTTAAAGCTATTGATTAAAAATTATTTAATTCAATAATAATTTTTACATCATACGAAAGTCACAAATCAAAGAATGCCAACGGGAAAATGCGTGAATTTATAAATACTCAAATTATACAGATATGTGCATATCTCTGGCGTGTTGAGTCACTCCAAAACCTTATAGCTTAAATAGCTTGACTATATAGAGAGAACTAAATTACTGAAACAATCGAATTACGAGCTTCAGTTTATTCCGGTAATGAATTGATACATGCAAGGTAGACAAATAGTACGTTTCTGATCGAATATAAATGAAATGTCACTTTTTATTTTGCCTCTTCTCTTTTCCTCCTTTTCTCTCTTCTCCTCGAAAGAACGAAAATGGGATACAGATAGACTCTTTATATTGGCGCAATATTCCAAGGCATCTTTGATGTTGCTGTATTACGGAACACATCGTTTATTGATTGACTCAGCTCTAAACATTTAACAAATAAATCACCAAATTATCTACATATATGTTGCTCCTATAATAAAGGTCCACATTTGTTTAATTATGTGTTTTTCAATAAGGTTATATATGATAAAAACTATTTTTTTATATGTAATCTTTTTAAATTTAAGCAATTAGATGTGGAATTTTATATAAAACCTATCTCGAAGTATACAAATAAGTAAAGCGTTCAATTTTTGTTGCCATTTTGTACAAAACAATATTTAATCTTTTTTAGTTGGAGAGTCATAATAAATCATTGATAATTAAAAATAGAACTTAATTGAGCTTCTTATTTTCTGAAAAATTATTAAGAGTTTCTAGATTTTAATGACAGTTAAATGTACTTTAAAATGTTATAAATGTTTATATAAAAGTTATTAATTGCATCTAATCCTTTTAGTTCCAATACGTAAATGTAATCCATTTTGATTCACTTCTTATCCAATTTTTGCTTTTTAATCCAGGCATCTATATACAAATCCATAGATAAAACCGTTGATGAATTAGTTAAATGAATCAAAAATTCCTTGAATGAGAAATATATTATATTAAATTCAATGGAGACTAAATCTATAATGGTTTAAGTAGAAATAGAAACAAACATTTAACAGGTAATTAAACAAATATTATGTCCTTCACTTATAAAACTTAAATAGTTAACATTGAAATTACAACAATTTTTTTTTATCTCACTATATAAAACTAAATTCTGCATAAAATGTACAAAGTATAAACATTTTGTACAAAACATATAATTGAATACCTCTTACAGAAATATTTCTCCACATATTTACTTGTAATCACTTGATAAGAGTGTAGATAATTAGGTTTCAAGGTAGTATGTCTATAGTTAGAAACCGATGTACTCAACTGCGTTTGTTTGCATGAAGAGACCTTTGGTCTCTTGTGTTTGAACAATAGACCAGAATTATTTAGCTCCCTATTCAAATCATAGGAATGGAAAATATAAATTATGTAAATTTTCATCCATCGCTCTATTATGAAGATCAACTCTGAGATAATTTGAAAAATGTATATAAAATGTATGTAAAATTTGGTGTATGTATAGATATATTTTTTAGTACAGAGGTACCTATAGAACGTACCTACATAGTATGGGTAGTAAAATTTGAATATTAAATATGAGTATGTCAATCTATTAACTGTATATGATGAATTTCTAAAGACGTTAATATATATTTGTAAAAGTAAATTAATTTCCAAGCTGAATTATTGCCTTGATTTAACATGATGGTATTAATTGAAAAATAAGATAATAAATACGTAGCCTTGTTAGCATTTCATTTTTAATTTAATATTTACTCCACTGAAAACATTAACGTTTTGATTTTTGCTTCAAATGGATGGAATATACGTATTGTTATATATGTTAGTCATCATAATTAAATTATTAAAAATCTTTTATTAGATTTTTATTTAAAAGGAGATCAACTAAAATAAAATAGAATCGGCGCGACTGATATTACATTTATTGGAGTTAAATTATGTATTAATATGCTGTAAACGGATTTAGTGATGCCGATTATTTTATCCTATAAACAACTTCATCTCTCAGCTTTGTGTGTGAAATTTGTTAAACTATTTATTGTTTATGGGTTTTAATTACACTACAACTAGAAAATTAACTAACGATATTGCTCCCGTATAAAGTATTATGGAGCATAATCATGCATTAGCAATATATATGTAACACATATAATTGTGTGAAAATTATTGAGTCATTCAATATTGATTAAAACTGAAATGGAAGTGTACGTGTATCGCTTTTCAACAGCTGTTTAAATTGTTTTGAGATTTCATGTACATAGTTATATACTAGTTATATATACTAATGTTATATACTAGTCATATACTTGTCATATACCTAGTTATGTTTGAAAGCTTTTATGAGCATTAAACTTTTATATACATATATGTATATGTATAATACTTTTGCAAACATTCCACACTATGTTATTTACTCGTATAAGTGTCAATTTTTTTCCCTTAATTTACAGTCGTTAAGCTTTATATTGTATTAGTTTAAATACAGTGGGGAGGGTTGGGGGCTTAAAAGGGATTACAACGTAAACAATATCTATACTTAGTTGGATTTGTCGAATTGAGTTTAGAAACTTGAATATATATAAAGTGTTATGCAAAAGTTTAGAAACCCCTTGTAAATTTAAGGAATTTCAGGTTAACGTCGATATATAATTTTATAATAAATAGTTTTAATATATAATTTGTAATATAGCTATTAAAATACAGTGCACAAATAAATTCTATAAGAAAAGATGATAAAAAAAAAGGATGATCGAAAACTAAACTTAACTATTTCTTTTAAAGCTTTTACATAAAATCAAAGAATCTAAATAATTCAAATGTTCCGTAATTTAAAATATTCAACCAAATTTGTTTAAAATATTATTCAATTGAACCAAAGGCCTGTGAAATTTGATTAAAAATGGCGCAATACTGACGAAGTATCTTAATTTAACAATAATGTATGTGAATTTACAATATTTGTTGTGGTATAAACTAAACATGGTTGAATTTTATGAAGAAGAAAAGGAGTCTAAATAGAGTAAAACATAATCTTAGAGAAAGAGCAGAACCTTAATAACAATTGAAAATTTTATTTTTCCTGTACTTAATAAAAGTGGTTTGTATTTTCTAACAATATTTCGATCCAGAAATTATATAAAAATGCATGAAAAATGCACAATAAAACCAGATCTCTTATCAATATACAAACATGCATATTAATAATCTAAATTAAATGCATGGACATTTCAATGATTAAGTTCATATTTTCAATAGGGAAAAAATAAGCACTATCAATATAGTATACTGCATATTGAAAATTAAGAAAGCAATTCCGGCTGTATACAAAGATAAACGGAAACTACAAAAGAAATTATTAATATTATATTCGAGGAAGTTATAAATGGAGTTTGTTATAAAATTTCATAATAAAATACCAAAGTAATGGTCACTAACAGTGGGAGGTTAGGAAAAAAGATCTTATAAAGAAAAGAACGTTTGCATAATCAAACTTCTGCAATAAAAGTTTGTTCAGTTTGGTTTTCATGGTCAGGCAAGTCAATGTATCTAGTTTTATAACTGTACATTTCCTGGTTCATACATTTGGGTAAAATGCAACCTCAAAACGTGTAAGTTTGTGTTGTACAAGTTAATAATCTCATCCCACGTTGGCAATGTTTTCCCCAAAATCTATGTCGTACATGTCAATCATGCCATTACAAATATATAAACAGGCTTCCCTATATTACTAGACTATGTGATCAGCCCATGCATATGTTTTACTCAGTAAGATGTTAACCTTATTATAATTCTGAATGTGTTCAGTCTATCTATAAGAATAGTGCACCTTATAATATATCATAAGAAAGTAAAACACTGCAGGGAACAGAATCTAGCATGTAATCTTTAATCAGAGTGACATTTGAATAACTTGAGAATTTATAAGTAAGGAACCAGAAGCAAAAAGCTATAAAATCTATAAAAGTACAAAAGACTTGTGCGTAAGAGAGGAACATGTACATATGATCATTTTTGCTTAAAGTTAATTTCCAAGTAAGGTCTTCTTTTTATTCTATTTATCATTTGACTGATATTGATCAAAATTATATAAGGAAGATAGGAAGATTTTCGAAATATAATTCAGTGTGTGATCCATATACGTACATGAACGATCTATAATTAGCTTATTGATTGCTCTTATATACTCTAAAATTCCTCAGAATAACCTTTTATTAACGAATTAATTATAATACGTTTTGTTTTTAAGACAAATAACTGTAAATATTCTAAATCAAAATAATGTTTAGATGTAATTATTACTCAAATAAATATTTAAATTGAGAGTGAACATAAAAACACAACTAATCGCCTATATACCTATGCTATACAACCTATTTCCCTATTTATTGATTTACAATATATTGTTTATTTGCACATTTTAAAGCTATGCAAAATACGTATATAGTTGAATATAGTTATATAACTAACTTGTTAGTCAAACTCAATGATTGTGGTATCTGGATTTAGCTTATTGTCTGATTCTGACTAATTCCTACTTTAATTTCTTTGTTGTGTAACCTTTAATGATATAATATGTAAGAATATTATCTGATTTCATTATCAAATTCAACAGATTTGTTATGTCATTACACCAGCCTTTTTAGTTCTTTGATTTTTTATTTATTTAAACATTTTATTATCCGGCATTTCAAAATGTCATTTAATGTTATAAAATAAAATATAAAATCAGAAAATATACATGGTATATGTACATATGTAGTTTAGTAAAATTCTTAATCAAAATAAAAAGTAGACCTCTTGTATTAATATACCTACAAAAAAATACGAATCCAATTAATACCGTTATTATCGATCTTACCGCTAACTGTTCCATGGTTACCGGGTGAAATTTAGTGAAGCGTTCAAAAAGAAAGGCTCACGTAAATAAACCCTGGGTCTATGCCTGTCCCTGTCCCTTTGCTATAAACAATCTATGTATATACGATTCCAGTATAAGAGGATGCAGGAGATGAATGGATGACTGACCAGTTTTCCTAATAACATCCGGATCTGGAATGCTTGATAGATTGCGTGCGATAATACTAAGGTCTCATATATTCTGAAGGCTGATAGAGCTGTAACCTACCGTGGCTACTTATGACATACAACCTTAACAGCAAGACTTTGGATTATAAGTGAGGCTAAAATAAAGAAACCATACAAAACCTCAAATTAAGTCAGGAAAACTTACTTCAATGTAGGTATTCATGTTGCTTTAAGTTTGAAGGACTTATAAGAAGTGGAAATATATGTAAACTTCCCGCGATAATTATTTCTCTTTGCAAGATCTAATCTGGAAAGTTGGTTGTTTACCTTGATAGGTTTCTAGCTGCTTTATTGATTATAAAACTGAAATATATGAGGGAGAGACATAGACTCTTAGACACACACTTTATATGACTTGTAAAAGTGTACTTGCATGATTTTATGAACATTGTATTTACTAAATACTTAATATAATATGTTTTTGATATCCTTAATCTTATTATTTAGTGAGAAATATAGAATTTATTGAAAATATTGAAAATATCATTCACAAAATATTGAAGTCATAAATATATAATCTGTGTATAAAGTATAAAAGTATAATCAATGCACACAACTGACTCCAATTATTATTTCATTAGAAATATATTTTTCTTTTTATATCTACCTCATAAACAAAATAAAATATATCAACAAGCAAGTATATTGCATCTCAAAACTTAATTATACTTTATTTGAAACAAAATGTTCTACTATATTTTACATTCAATTTTATATATAGCTACCATATCAGCTAAATATATATGTATTCTATAATTATAAATCCATACCTACACTTAGAATGTTTAAATTTACAAAAATAATGATTTTATAAGTAATAAATATTTTATAAATTCGATTGAGGTTGTAAAAATAAATAAACATTATATTTTCACATACGCAATATATATTCTTTGTAAAATATGTCCGTATTCGATCGAAATTCTGAATTGTTGAAGATAAGAGGTAAATAAACAATTTAAGAACCATTAACTTCGTGCAATGTTTAATTTGATTTAAAAAGAAAATCATATAGACGGATTAACTTAATAAAATATTCTATGTTAAGGTATAATTAAGATGTTTGAGAAATGTGACGAATTATTTGTATATGTTACATTGTCCAAACGAAATTCTGTCTCATGTATGCGGAGTAACTCATTCTTTGCTTAAGTATAAACAATATATATATATATATATATATAATTTAATACATATACAGTTTAACCTTTTAAAGAAAAAAAGCAACAACATCTAACGTGGATAGAGTATAAGTTCACATATCTCTATAGTAGCTGAGTCATGAAATATCTTTGATACGCAATAAGTGTTTCAATTTCAATTTCCTCAGATGTCACCAGTCAAACATCAATTCTGTATTACAATAGTTACTACTATGTATGTATACATATACATGCTATACTGAAACATAGGATATAATAATTCACACATTCATGTTTTATTTATGCCAGAAAAAAAGAGTTACAACTAGATTTTTATTATAATTGTTTAATATAAATAAAAATACTGAATTTTTAATGCTGTCAGCTAGCATTGCGCAGTCCCATATTTCAACTAAACGACAAAACACTATAGATCAAGTATCCGATAATAATGAATTCACCATGACCGTCTATCGATTGCTTGTTAAAGATCATAATGTCAAATTTTCATTCTAAATATTGACTTTTATATATTAAAATCAGTTTTTCTCTTTTTACCTTTCGATGTCACACTAACATCAGATTCTATGTTCTAGCTTACAAATTATTCTAAAAACAAAAAAAAACTGGTTGAGGATATTTTCTGGTTCAGTTAGACTAAGATTTAATAAATTTTTATGACTAGAGATGTTAAACTCTACTTAATTAAAATATAGTAGGTTTCCTAATATATAAAATAGGTAACAATCTAATTAGTTAACACATGTTTATAGCACCTTCCATAAATGGTTAATTATTTTGTCATGCTTTATAAAAATGTTTATGGTTATAGAAATATTAAAATATTGATAAAAAAAGATATAGGGTTAAACTGATAGAAAAAAAAATGTTTTTGACTAAAACCTATGAATAGTATTTGTTACTGGTGTAATATTTAATATATATATATATATAGCTGTGGCTTTACTAATGCCTAAAAATACATCAAATGACCGTATGCACATACACAAAATAACACCATGCTGATTTTTAATAATTACCTATATACTTATCACAATCTCATACAGTTTATAATGCCCAGAAAACTAATTTATTTATTTAACAAAAGCTTTACTCTGGGTGGAAACGAAATTATAAATCATTAAGTAATACAGAAATTGTGCAATTTGTTAATTAGATTTCACAAAAGTGAAACTGTAAAGGTTACCGGAGTTAATAAAATATGAATCATAAATGCATCTCTCAAAATCTTTATGATCGTTTATAATTATTTTATAATCATTTTTCTGCTATCGCTTAATGTTATGAATTGCATTGTTAAATCATATTTACGAAGAAACCTGCTTTTTAATAGTTACAATAAATTTATTATTAAGGCCAGGTATAATTTTATTAAAGAATTAGACAAATTTTTTAGTAACGTGCTTAAATCTTAAAACAAAATTTATAGATAAATGTAATTTATTTATTGATTTACGAATTTTAAATGTTGAATAATTATAACTAAATTTGTAACATTTGACTGAAGAAAAAGATTGATATTTTACTAAATTTTGCAAATAGAATTATGAATGCATAAAATAAACATGTTCTAATTTTTGGTTATGAAGCATTGTAAATTAAAGTATTAAGATCGCCTTATTTCCTAAACTACAGGTTGTCCGTAAAGTCACGTATAATATTCCTTTTTCTTAGGTACCACATTTGAAATGAGTCTAGATTTATAGAGATACTACATAATATTTGATATATTGATGATAAACACAAGTAGAACAAGCACTCACAGCGGGCATAAGAATGTGTTGACACACTAGTCCTGGTAATAAGCTGCTTGGACGTCTCAGATGTCGCTTTAAGTGGGCCACCTCCGTGCAGCAACCAACTGATAGGGCAGTAAGACAGGCGATGAATACAGCCGACCAATCAAACACCGTGTAGAATATCCGTCGTCGCCGAATAATTGTGGTGACTAATCGTGTCGTATTAAGCACAATACTCGACTCTACAGTATGGCTCGGTTTCAGTAGAACCGCCGCCCGCGTCGTGTTGCACCAATTAACGGAGATTTGCATCTCAGTTCGGCCAACCTGATTAGCCTCGACGTAAAAACCGAGTGGAAACTCTGGGAGAATATATTGAATGTTCACACACAACTTAGAGTCCATACACTTAGGTAGGAAAGTGTGGAGGCGTCGGTAATCGTACTTGCTTGGGGTCATCACATGTTTGTTCATTGTAGCGATGCGTACAACAAATAAACCATCTTCTGCTCCTCCTGGAGTGAGGCTGGTACCCTCTTGATCGATCTGGTTCCGCAAGAGATCAGCCAATTTCTCCACACTTTCCTGACAACATGAGCAGTTCATGTAAACCCAGAGGAAATCGCCGACTCGGATACGAATGTTCTCCGCAGGCGCCAGCTCGATGAGGCAACTTATCTCTGCGTTTGCTCTACCGATTCCACTCACGGAGGTACTTAAGGCAGTGGGTGTGGTGGCATGGATCAGAAGGGAGATCAAGAGGAGAAATAGAATTGAGGCTGTGGGAGTCACCATTGCTTCTGGAGACTGATGATTTGGTTGCTGGTCAAATTCTGAGTTGAATGTGTCATAACTAGAATAAAAATATTCACAACGTAATATTTGGTTTATTTCTAGAATTTCTGAAGATTAAAACATATTCCGAATGGCAGTCAACCGCTGATTGTCAGAGACGATTTAGTATCGACCTGCTTACCTCAAGCAGGTCAGTATGACTGTAGCTAATACTGTAATAAATTACAATAACGGATAGTTATTGCGTTCTAATTAATTAATTTTTGAACTATTAAAACGTAATGGCTATATTACATTGATATGTTATACATATTATATAATAATAATATATTATATGGCAAATATTCAAATATTCAAATATTGGACTACTATAACTATATGTTTTTTGTTTGTAATAATTTGTAAGCAACTTATTGCAGATAAAAACATGATATTAACATTTTGATAATACGATGCAAATTTTAAAAATCATGTTGTTAATATACAAATCGCCATTTTTTTACACTTAAAAATTACAATAATGTTACGTTTGGATTACATGAAGAAATAGATCCCCAAGTTTAGACTCGCTCCAGAGCTTGTGGTATATAATGACCATCTTTGAATTTGGTTTTATTTCCACCTTGTCCTTTACTACCTACACCTATAGCCGCACACAAATTGCCTTTCTCAATTTTTAGAAATATATAAAGATATAGGAAGTACACAAATGAGACGACAATAATATTAACCGAGATAAGTTGTATACAATAAAATATACAGAGATTAGCTTCTGTGACTGCCATTATTCTACTGAGTAACAAGTCTCCCCTATAGTGTCTCTGTACGTACCGCCTTTTTAACAACATCGATTAACTGTGGAGTCTGGATTAAATGGCCAACTTTCTCACTACAACAAAACCACGTCTTCTCAAATAATTGCTTTATATGACTCCTAGGTGAGTCTAGGTATCTTATACTGTTATGACTTTATACTGGATTATACAATAGTAATGTTTTAGATTACGCAATGTATATATATACCATAATTAATAAATGAAAGTATAGATCTTATATTAAGCATTTAAGAAAACCTATATCAATAACAAAAACAGAATATAATATAATACAATATAATAATTATAAAATTATAACAATAACATTATTTAAATAATATTATAATTAGGATAAATTAGATATATCCATTAGGTATATGTTTATATACATTCAAAACGGATTAATGCATCGGACACTATATTTAGAAATTAAACATATTTGTACCGGTAGGTACCCTTTTATTTATGATAATATATTAAAATATGATAATTGTGAAGATCCTTATATTATCACAACTTATGATACATTTTTATTATGATTAATAAATTTAAATTAAGTACCTTAAAATTTTTAAACATATAATAGCTCTTGAAGTATAGCTGAAAAAACATATAATTAACTTATAGCTTTTCGTTTAATGTCATTAAAATACTATTCGATTCTATTTTTATAGTCAGCTTCTAAAACAATTGAATCAAGTTTAATTTATAACGAAATATTGAATTAATTATTAAAATATTTCAAAGCAAATGAAATTATTTACATTTCTATATAGGATTTAAAATTAAAATTAAAATAACAATAAAACAAAACTTACAGTAAGTAAACTGAGGATGACTTCTATTTAGAATTCCCTTCCTTGCAATTTTTTTACCCTTCGGCGGTAATAACACTACTAAATATGTACTTCATTCGTGTTCTTCACTCTCACTCCTTCTCTTTCCTGCTGTATTACCGTGTGACGGTGTGAGATCACTGTTAAGCTTACAGGAAATCGATGGATTTGACGGTAGAATACGATGATGATTGAAACCGGGATTGGAAGGGAGGGTTAAGCAAGAAACGGAGGGGTACAATACAGAGCGAGGGAGAGAGGGGATATAAATGAAAAGATGAGATGGGGAGAGAAGGGGATAGTGCAGTGTAAGACCATGATTATCCCTGTCGTGTGCCAAGTTGCCACCAAACCAATGGCAAACTCCTGAACTGGCACTACGGAATCTGGATGGTTGGCTCCTGACTCGTTTGATGGTAGGTAGCAGGAGGAAAAAGAGAGGGAAACACACCAGGCCAATTGACCTATGCCGAAGCGGCAGTTGCTCTGGAAAATAGAAAGAAGGTAGGATGGACGGGCGGATATATGGATGGCAGTATGTGAATTAGGCGTGAATTCGAGGATGAAACTGCTTGTTTGGGCTTTTGGCTGCTGTTTCAGTGGCTGGTCGTGTATTAGCCCTGCCTTCAGCAGTTATACACTAGAGTCTGATTACCAACGTCTATCTATCCCAGAAAATAATCTATAGTTAGTTACAGTTGTACCTATATCTTTCCCTCCAGAAATGAATGAGAATGCAGGCAGTGTCTCCACTAATAAAATAGTATGGTAGTACATTGCGGGCAGGTTTACCTTCTAAATCGTAGAGTATAGGCAAGGCGATTATAGTTTAAGATTTTTCCTTCTTCTTAGGTAGTGTCGTACGTCTTACAATTAGAGAGAGAATAGTGCTTTAATATTGTGCTGCACACACACATTCGTCGTCAACTGCGATTGACGTTCACCCCCCACTGATTTCACTTCGTTGGTTCTTCTAAGAGCTGGTGCTGGTACACCAATTATTTCCTTCTATTTACATTTATCTTAGAAGCATTGCTCTGTTGGGTTTTTACTCGGTAGGTATGATCCCTATTTCCACACGTTTGTTAGCCGACTATATAGAGAACACCATGGCGACATTTCTCATACAGAAATTTTTTCATTTGTTTAACCATCTAACTGTAGATCTGTGTCTGCAAATTATATATAAAGGTCGAATGTTGGATGATGTGCATGCACCCAGGAATAAGGTGATGTGAAGAGAGATTGAACGAAGGAAAACTGTTCAGAAATCGAAGTTTAGAGATCAAGGGTACGAAGGAAGAGGGAAGGTGATATGAAGTGGGGATAAAAAGTGAAAATGATAGCACAGGTGTGTTGAATTATTTGCTTCCTTGCTTTAGCTTTTAATTTAAGGACGGGAATAGTCTACGATAGTTTATCTACAGTCGCATAAAGGAGGATCAGAAAAGTAGAAATCAAATTGTAAACAAGAAGATTAATTTCCGAATTTCTCATGTACTATGCCTTTTCTACAGAATCTCGCTCTAAAATTAAAATAGTTCTCTAATGTTGAACCGTGTGAATTCTAATTGAACTCCTAATTCTCTTGATTTGACATGAGTTTATTCGACTTATTAGCTTGTTTAGTGAGTTATAAATCTTTAGATCTGTACAATACTAAAAAAAATTATTAGTTGAGGGAAATCAAAATTTCTTTATAAAGTATCTTTCCATTAAAAATGAAATACAGTTTAAGTATTATTTAGTGATCTAGAAATATCACTATGATTAGTTTTTTTGCACAAATTACTCAATTTTTATCGTTCATATCGGTATATATAATATGTATTATTTAGCATTATTTAATAATACATGTTGTGAACACATTAACGCAGAAACTCGCATTTGTCTAAGTTATAAACAATAAGATGTAGTGTAATTCAATTTTTGTAATCCTTCCAATTATTTTCAGATTACACAAGATAATTAGAAAAAAAATTAAGTCTTTTACTAGAAATATTAAACAAACATTTATACATATCGTTTTCTTAGATACGACTAATTCCTTCATTAAACATAATATTATTTTCTTTATATATCGAAAATTAAAACTATTAGTATGTTTTAAATTAATTAATCTTGTATTGTTTAAAAAATATATTACTTGGAAAAATTGTACATGCGAGAAAAATAATTATATATATTTTTAATTACTCTGCATTCGTATAAAGCATCATTGTTTCTAAAAAAATTTTTGAAACATTACCCACACGACATGAAACTCACGACATTACAAATTCAAGCATTGCGGTTGCGAAAAAAACTCAATAAAAGTTTTATATTTTGTCCAGTAAATCCAAATTTTAGTGAACTTTATCAATTCCTAATGTGAATACTTGAATCTCTTGAAATATCTCTAGGGAGCATACTGTATTTTTTCTGTCTAACATTGAATAGCTCCAAGAGACAAAATATTTGTACGGAAGTAATAAATTTGTGGTAATACTACAACAGACCTTATAGTGTAATCTCAATATAGTGTAATATATACAGACCTTATAAGTGTATTGTAATATATTCTGGTTATATATCATTTCTGGTATACATGCGCACCAACAAAAGTTTTGCTGTGTGAATTTATAAATGGTATAGTGGCTTTAATATATAGCCGTTTATTGTAAACTTTTTATTTAAATACCGATCCTGTGTTTATTTTCTACATTATGAATCATACGTTTCATACATTATGAAGAACATTTCCTTATAAAATTTTTCTTATTGCATTATTGCTTAAATTATAATACAGTAGGATTCACCTATATCGTATTTTCATTTGCCACATAAAAATATACGATATATACGAACATACGATTTATAATGCAAACTTGCTTTTATTCTCGAAAATGTAGGCCTATATTGAATTATAAACAATTATTGACTTATATTTC
>JAYRBW010082015.1:0-23355 GCA_036023295.1 Invenusta paracnida | reverse complement strand
TATATGACTCTTAAAAGTAATTTATATAACAACCTTTGAACAAAAGCTTTAAAAAATATAGGCTTGGGCATATATGGTTTAATAAACTATTGTAAATGTATAATCTATATAAATTATATGAATTTCAATTTAGTAAAGGAAATAAATTTAATTTAGGTTTCACATATATACTTTAATAAAATCTCACAACTAATAATGATTACACTATTTATAAAACGTTAACGTATTGTTTGAAATATCAGTGTTTGTAATAAGAATGCTTGTTCTTTTTCCAATGAACAAGTTTTTATCCGTTATTTATCTTTACACACATATGTATATTAATAAGATTTCATTGAACAATTTATCTCAATTACATCATCAATTATTTATTTTTACAAAATGTTATAGTATAATATTATGTACGTTATAAAGGTTTTAAAAATCGGCAATAGCAAATCAAAAAAATATGAAAAGTAAATGTATTTAAAATAATTATAAAAAAATCAATTTCTAAGGGATAATCCTCTATTTTTTATCGTTTTTCAATTGTGCATTTATATTTCCTTTCAGATATTAAATATCAGCTGCACAAACCTTGGGAGTTTAACCTGAAAGCTAACAATATGAAGTGGCGTGAACAATCAGGAAAAGGTGACTTAATAACAAGATTTTTTAATGATGATCAGTAATATATTATTCAAATGTTACATAATAAATAGGTTTAATGAAAGTAATTGCTAACAAATATATGTGCATAACAAAAATCCCATCAAAAATGATATATAATACTTGTGTAATACTATTGGTTTTGAGTAATTCTTATTATATTGTATTATTATTGTAGGGGAGCAGATATAAACAATATTTTCTCATTCTTTTACAGTAAAAAAACCAACAGATGGAGACAAAAACGAAAAATCCGAAGACTGAATCATGTGATTATTGATTCTTTTGGAAAGACAGTCAAAAGTGCAGATGTCAATTTGAAGGATACTAACCCTTCAGCTCCTATAATGTGTATTATACATTTGAATTTGTACAAGAAACAACTCTTTTTCAATATGGTCGTATTACTATACTATGTATTAAAAGTGTACTGAAATGTTACAAATATACAATGCATGTATGTATATATGGGTCAATATACATTTAGTTAACCTCTACGCATATTGCACATTAAATGTCTTTGCATATTAAATTTTGAAATTTGAAGTCAAAATTTATCATAGAAGAAATAATTTCGTGTATTTTGTTAAAACATTGCATAAATTCGCCCCGTTATTACTTTGCTTTTCTTTATTTGGCTAAGGTTTTTTCCGATTTGCAGATGTGGCATTCAATTTAGACTATTACCTTTGTAAGTTTCCGAGATTCTCATAGTGCTCTTATAGTCTATTTGATGGAATTTAAAAAATAATTAATTTCCCATAAATTTCGCTTAAATGATCCAATTGTTTCAGTGACTTGCGACCGTGACCTAAGAATTACAGCTGTCCATTTAACATGAACTTTTCCCAGATTATATGATTCATACCTTGTTTCATAGATAAATTATTTTGTTTTTGTGGCTTTATAATTGCAAGAAATTAAACAGCTTATTACCTCATTTGAAGTACACGAAAGGAAATACTGCACATTACGATTGTCGAACGTACCTAATATGTAATTTATATCCTAGATAATTGAAACCTTTTGACACCTGTTTCATGTCTCATCGATTCATCGATTTAACGGTGTTGTATTAATTATTAATTATTAAATATTAATGATCACTTACAATCCTTGGAAGCAAGTATCATTTATAGATAAGTGTATAGTACAATATATACAATAGTTACCTTATGTTAAGAAATATGATGACACCATACAAAGAAATAAATCAATATATTATGCATATTCCATTAATCAATAATCAATAATAATGGATAAATGGCTGCATATCTATCAAACCTCGTACGATATTTTAACGTGATTTTTTTATTCTATGACAGTCTTTTATTTTATACCTTATAATTGCTCCCAAACATCGTGTAAGACAATTTGTCGTAATTCAACATGGCACGACACGTCACAAATATACAGGAGACAATGCAGTTCAATCTTTTGAAATTGATAATGATTATTTATATGTATTTGTCTATAATATCACAGTACTACTTGGTGTATACTTAGTTTTAAGAGAATATCAATAATCGAACAATGTTTCTTTTGACTCCAATAATGTTTACTTTCATAATGTAAAATGATATACTATATTTATTTATATAATATAATTGAACTTGTAATCTATGTGTATTTATTAATACATTAACATAAAAAGTATGTGTATAGTATAATATGTATAAATATTATAATTATATATATATATATATTTATATATAACAATGCTTAAAAGTATTTTTCTCTCATGTTTTAATGTTGTAATACGCTTAACTATGTGATGAATAATTGATATATCATATGATATCAGTTATAATATATTTATTACACCAGTGAAAAGTTTTCATTATTTTTGACAATACATATTTTTGTTTTATGAAATGTTAACTATAGTTTACAGCTTTTTGACAATGCAACAGCAATAAGTAAAACGTTGCCTCATAGATATAAATTCTACATTTCTAGTACGGAAAGTTTCTTTATTTTATATATTTGTTAATTTTGAAATACATAACCGTTATTAAAGTTAAACAGGCACTTTTAAGATTTCATAGATAGGAAACTTTACCAAAAACTCCCGATAACTCAATTATTTGGATAGCAATCGAAATACGGCTCTCGCAGTCAGAATTTCCAGGACATTGACAGTCAAAGTTTTGATAATGTCCTCAAAGATATGCTTTGATCAGGTAGTGATTTAATATTTTTGTTGAATTCCTTCTATACATTTAGTTCTCAAGCTAATATATGCCTAATAGGCCTAAAATAGGCTTTAGTACTAATATTCAAATGGTTATAGACAATAAATGGTATGACTTATTCATCTAATTTTACTTGTATTGTGTAGAAAACACTCAGAGGAACAAAATGATATGCATAAATCTATTCAAACAAATTTATAACATTTTTCTCTCTAAAATGTCTGTTTTCACGAAAATTGGGTCAAAAACATAGAAATGTCATCAGTAAAATGGCCGTATCTCATGAAAGCTACTCTCTACAGAAGGTTATCATGCATTTATGAAAACCTTAGTATAAGACCTTTTAATGATGTATAATAACCTTGGTTGCTCAAACTGGTACCAAAATCTAATTGGCTCAAGGACTAATTATGATATCAGCATACTGCAGATTGTGGAGATATGCACTGCACATCGTTAGTTAGCCAAATGTTCCATATATTTGTAATCAAGGGTTTCTGGTTTGAGCTTGTATTCAACTGAAGATTAAATCAAAACAAGTCTTGTTATCTGTTCCCCTAAAACGTATTGTATTTAGTCCTTACACAATTTCATAGTGTAATATTAAAACATAATTCCCTTGAATCCAAAAGTGAACACTATAACGGGTTGATCACTCGGTCGATTGGAAAGGAAGACTTTCTAGCCATTACGACAAGTTCGTATCACACGAACTATATTAGGATAAAGATTAGTAATGATATTCAAATAGAATGACAGCAGTCGAGTTAAGCGATCAGCAGATATGCGCAAATTTCTGATGTTGTTCGCAACCAAATGGTGGGGATGCGAAAAGCTGGAGCGAGTTTAAGTACTATTGAGTAAGAATTCAATAAAGGAAAAGGGACTGCTACAAAGATCACACAGAAGTACAAAGTGCATGGTTCTACTGCACATAGTGGCCGTCCGCGTTGTATCTTCATCCAAACTGATCGTATTTATGTTTGAATTACGACATGAATATGTGGATCCTGGAAACCGTTTTGCACCACCAAGTTCCTGAAAATCCGAATTTACTGTATACACGAACTATTCGGCGCCATTTAGCAGCAATGAATTTAAACCGAGAATACCAAGCAGAAGACCGCGCGCGACTTACACCAGTACACAGTTCTACGCGTCGCACACATTCATTGGCTGGAAATTCAGTGGTGCGCGACAGCTGAGAGTATGGCAAGAACCCCGAAAACAAGTCTGAAACGCAAACCTCAAGAGGAGGTAATGTTATGGTTTGAGCTGGCTTTCATTATCAAGGAAAAATATCTGTTATTTGACTTCTCCGAGTTAATTGTTAGTTTATAAAAACATCCTACAGAAGCACCTTTTTTCACCTGTCCACAACATTGTTTTGACCCACGAAATAATTAACTGCTCATAGACTGCAACATATCTCCGAAATCTAATTGTCACAAAATATAAGCGGATTGTGGGAATTCAGACCCAGTCGCACTTCTAATATGAATCAATTTATCAAGTACCTATCTGAAGTACCTACCTGAAAAAAAGAAATCCCAGAACGTTAGTTGAGCTTCGCGACTTTTTGTTAAAGGAATGGAAAGTTTTGCCTGCAAATAAGTTAGATACTTTGGCCGAGAGCGAGACGCTAGGCTACGAGTCCCAACTTTACTGTAGATGAATAAAGGCCAAACACGATATTAATCTTGAAATGAGAGATCATTCTTATCTAATATAAAGTTATTGACATTTCCGTGAAGATTTTGGTAGCTTTTTACATAAAAACTTATTATGCTATTAACATCAACATTTGTATGCTCAAAATTTAAAGTTAAAACATAATTTGAATTATACTTGGGGTTTCCGTTTTTCAGACTTGTGTATTATGTTGCGATACGATCCTGCTTATATATAATAATGACTAATATGCTCTCAAGATAAGACCCGGACTATAATCATCCAATTCTTTGCTGGAATCTCAATTGAATTCATATTTATCAATATGTATATATTGTTTTGTTTATCGGCGCAACTTCTGCATTGGATTTCATTTAAAGATAAGATCGCTTGCAAAATGCACTTGAACAATAAATGTATATTATTGTATTAAACTATGAGATCAGGTATTATTGAGTATTATTGAGTATTTTTTAACACTTAGTCATTTATATTATCAAGTATTTAGACATATATATATTAATCGATATTAATGTATTCATATTATTATAAGTACCTACTATATGATTATTTACATATTTACTATACATATTTATAAATATATTGTTGTTACTGAATATAATAATCATATCAAGTATATGCTATAAAGCAGTAGCTGAGGGCGCATAATCGTCATATTATGATACAAGAAGTAACAAAGAAAATAGCATACTTAATATAATTTCTAAATAATTCATAATGTAGAGAAATTTCGCATAAATGCGTTGTACTACGATTGGCGAATTATTCAACCAATCAAACTACAAAATAAGATGAAACATTTTCCGCAAAGTCTTCTACATGAAAAGAGCAATATTTAAGTTCCCCTACCAATGCTTCTTGTTCTCGGCATTTTTTATTATTGTCCTTTGGTAACACATACGCTTCAGTTACTATGGCAGCTGGCAAAACCTCAACTCCTCTTCTTCTTACTTTCCTTCTGGGCATTGCCGCTATCACCCTGGTCCTGACAGAATCACAAGTAGAAGCTGGACAAGCTTTCACGGCAGCAGAGGAGGCAGAAATCTTGGACAATGCTCTGCGTCAGGCCCATAGCAAACGAAGTCAATTTATGAAGCGTCCATGGCAACCACACTCTAGATTCGGGAAGCGCTTCTATGAGCTCAACTCTGAAGGTATAAAATAGGCTCGTGTTTAAATAATATTGTTGTACTGGAGGTGCAGTACTTAGTTTTGCTATTTTCGGCAATTAAGAGAAACTACTGTTTTAAGGGGTTGGCTTACAGGATTTAATAAGAATACCTATTTTGTAGATTTCGTTTGTTATGCATTGTCATTCAAAGGAAGTATAATTAAAAACCTTAAAGTTTGAAATATTCATTTTAGAAAATGTAATTACAGTTTGTAATCGTCCTATAGTTCATTTAAAAGTAGAGCATACCATTTTAGTTGTTAAAACAACTAATATAATATTATTTGTCAACTACTCATAAATTACTAATTGATTAATTGCACTGATTCACTGCTGATAATAAATAATAAAACTATAAACTGATTATTTAAAATCAATTTGCAAATTCAAAAAAGCGTAAAAAACAGTACAGGCATAAATAAGTAGCAATATCAATTTTATATTTTAATTTGCATTTAAAATAAGTATTAAGCATTCTGTAAATGATAATACACTAATTTATAATAGAACTTGTCGGGAGAACAATACAAGTGATGCAACACTTTCTGCAGACAGCAGATTCGAAGGCTGATCGAATGATCTGATTCAAGAGAAACAAGTAGCAGCCTCGCAATTGAATATAATATATTATAGCTATTTACCAAATGTACAGAATAAGACAATCGGTATCTGCGGGTCATGCTGTATGGAACACTATTGACCATTTATCCATCGCTGTATTATTATGTATCATTTTAAACTCACATAACTTAACACTTTAATAGTAGAAAAGATGATTGTTTGTGTATATTTAAATTTAGTGCATAAAATTATATATTCATTTATAATAAGTAGCTTTACAATTAGTTGGTAGGGAATACTAATTAAAATTAATATTTGTTTAAATGAATCCTTTAGCTTTTATAGAATTAAAAGTGTGTACTTACTTTGTATTTGTCTCATCTGTACAATGTAAATCGAAAATCAGAGCTGACGCATCAAAATCAAGTTCACTGAATAAAGTATATTTAAACAAAAACTTTATCTCGTGAAAATATAAAGTGTACAATTCAACCATAGAAACTGTTACAAAAAATAGACTGTTAATATATTTTTAATTATAGAAAATTAAACCAAAAGTGTTACATATATGTAACGCTGGCATAATAAGAGTTAATCCCAACGAAATTTCAACGTTCTATTGTTATAAATTTACTGTAGTAAATATAAATAGGCAAAAACATATTAAATCGATCACTTATTTAAAAATTTGCGTAAAAATTAACCGTTAAGATTTGATATGTCCCATTGATCAGCTTGGCAACTAACAAACATAGTGGAACAAACTAAAGAAATGCTTAACTTGTACATATGAGCTTTTGTCTTTTATTTATTAGGCTATGGTTATATCAGCAGATTCATATTAGTTAAATCAATTGCAGCAATGTTACCTTATATATTTTATTCCGAATCACTTATAAAGAGTTATAATATTGTTCGTTTAATATTTTTACATTAAACACTTCTATTATTTAGATCATCTTCTGTAGAAATTCTTACACACAAAGGATGTATTAAATTTACTCTTGAAAACTATTTAAGGATGTCGTTTAATTTTCAACTCCAAGCTATGCGTCGCTGATACATGTAAATAGATTTATGTTGCTTTTTATTTAGTGTATTTAATGTTACCTTTATATTAATAATTCATACACGTTTTAGTGAATAAATGGCAAAAAATGATTATGAGTGAGATTTTACCTACAGGTCTGTCAACTGCTTAAACAAAAATATTGTAAATATAAATCTAGAATTAGATGTACAAATCGATAATTATAAGAAAGGTCACTTACAAGGAAACATTATTGGAGCGATTTCGAAGGAATTCGTTCTTCTCGGATATTGACAGTTTCGAAGTCTACCCTAACATGAACTGTTTTATATTTAATATGAACTATGAGAGTGCGTTATAGTTCAAAGCGATTAAATGGGTGTGAGTCTTACTTTTTGAGTCTAATTATTTGTTATCGCTCTTTTATTGAAGTTATTATCATTTCATACAAATATAAATCCACATAATATGAATTAGTGCAACTCGGAATTTCTAAATTAGTACTAATTATGTACACTTGAATAAAATACAAATACATATTATAATATACAGTCAAAATGATTATAAATAGCTAAACCTGAAAACACCAATGTATGACAACATTCAAAATGGCTTAAATGATTTAATTAATAGGTCAATTGTAATGTTGTACTTTACGCATGTACATATAGAATAGGTGAAGATGCCCGACGCAAAAAACCTACTTATTTTGACTAAAATCAATGCAAGAGAATTGATTTGCTGGAATTCATCTACAACGCTACGTAACTTTATATAGGTGTGATACGACGAACTAAATTAACTATAATATCCAAGATTATATGAGATAATTAAATCATAATTATTAGGCAAGATAATAACTGTAAACATTTTAAATATTCATTCAATGAAGACTGTTTTTAAATAGTCGATTAACCAAGATAATTCGAGTTTTTGAATATCTTACTTATTTGTTCTAGCAGATATTTTAGGCCTTTTTGTCCAGAGGAAAATGCGCGTTGATGCCAGGATTTAATAACATATCTTCTCTCTCTAGGAGTTGTTACATTTCAATGGATAAATGGTATCGTAAACATCAATTAATATTTGACATAATATATTATTAATAATGCGTTTTATTTGTTTTGAACATGTATTCGTAATAAGTAAAGAAACATATCTTTCAAATAATATAGACAGTAAAATAAAAGTATATTTTACACACGACAGACAATTTATTGATATACATATTTTCTTTGGCAATTATACATGTATTCTAAATGTTTTCTAAATGTGTTATTAACTTTATTATTTCTTTATCTTTACAATTGTATATTGCTATAATTTGCACTTATATAGTGACTGATTTTTTTCAATAATGTTGTTGTGAAATTTATACGTATGTTTCACAATCCAACTAACTTATTTTATTCGTGTAGTAAACATATATTCCACATATTATCAATTGTCGTATATATACTACAAATAAAAAGAAAAACAAAATTAAATCATTAATGGTTAACTTTCATCAGGGTCAATTATTAGGTTACCATATGTTTACCGTTTTTACTAAGTTATTATTTTAAATACATATCTTTCTGCAATATGCTAAAAAGACCAGTAAGAAATTTGTGAGTTTTCAATTTATAATTTATGTGTAAATGATAAAAAATACTTTGACAAAATTATTGAATTCAGAAACCATTACAAATTACGTTTGTTAAAAAATGACGTAGATTTGACCAAATCACCATAATTAGATATTACATTTAGTTTTCAGTTCAAATTGTTTCTTTAACATTGTTGTACAAACATTTTTTTAATCTACGGCTAATTTTCACATTTTGTCTTTAAATGTATAATTATGAAAGTGATGTATAACTTTTTAAAATTTTTAGAAGATTTTAAAACTTTAAAATGATAGCAAAAATATTAGACAGAAGAATACGATTACATTTTTCAATCCAATTTATTTGCAACATTTGTTTTTGGCTTCGCTTAACTAACTGCTCTATATATGTATATTTGTGTTTTACTATTACATTTTTGTTTGCACTTACATGTTTTTGAATACGTTGGTAAAATTAATATATTTTTAATGACATGTACTACATATTGTATTCCTATTTGTTTTCAGGCAGTGATTTTAACTAATCATGCACTATAAAACAACAAAGCTGACAACTTATGTGCAAATTATCACACATATGGACCATACTGTTCCATGGGATGGATATAACAAACTTGATTTCTAATTACTTATATGTACACTTAAATATGTTGTTTTGTAATTATTTCCCAATAAATTGTAATTGATATAAAAATGCTACTTAGTTATTAATTTATTTACTTACTAGTTGAATATTTTTCTGAATTCTAATCATATTATTTATTTTACTTTATAAAGATAGATTGGCTACCGGCAAAAATGGTGTAACAATTTGAAGAAGTTAGCTTATAGCCAATAATAAAGATCCTATTCAGATTTTGTAATACCCCGATAAAAACGATCAGTATAAGAATACTAGTGATATATTTTTAATTTTTTTATAATAACATGTTAATGAATAAATGTATAATTTATAAACATAGATTAGCTATCTGAAAAAAGCATAACAATTTGAAAAAGTAAGTTTGTTGTCAAACATATAAATCCTTTCCATGTTTTAAATTACCACAACAAAAAAGTGTGGTAAAAAGACGATATATATATATATATATTTCTAAATATATGTTTTCTATTACAATATGTAAATGAGTTTGCATAAACTTAATTTCTGAAATGGTTATGTTGACCACAATTGAAAAATGCAAGGAAATATTTTAGATTTCATTTCTATATATATGTATATTGATAACTTGTTATGATTGTATGAACATATTCCATTTATAAAATTAATATATTCATACCAAAAAGTTAACTTTTAGAATATCAAATAAACAAACAATACATAGCGTATATAATACATACTAGAGTGTTCGATATATTCAGGAAAAAAGAAAAAGCATACCAGTTTGTGATACATATTTTGTTTAAATTACAAAATTCTGCTACTTTATTGAAGAACATTTCGAAGTCTAATTCACCGCAAACCTTTTTTTATATTTGAATGTAATTGAAAATGTTTTTTATACATATAAGTTTTTCATCATAAAATATAATATGTAACATGGAGAAATAATCGATATTCAATATGAATATATGTAACATGGAAAAAAATAAACATTAAATATGTTACTAAATTATTAATATACAGCATATATATGTTTAGCGATCCAAACGATCGGTTTGGATATAAAAGTGACTTAAATTTTCTGACTGTTTTATTTGTCATCATTAAAATATTTCTATACACTTGTAATAATTAATTATAACATTATAGTGAATTTTTTTATATTAAATCATTCTGTATTATTGAATAATGAGTTACTTAATCTTTATCTTTAGTAATCCCTAACCCTTTAACACTAAATCCAACCTCCATTTTTTTAAATAATTTTATGACAATTTTTTTATTAAACTAACTTTATACATCATACTTTACTTGCCATAAATTTAGCAAATAATTCCACCGCAGATAAAGCGATATTTGGATACATTAGCGAACTACAGTGTATGGTCAAAATATATGCACATAATATTATACAACAGAACTGTGAAATAAGAAGAAATATTACGTATGTACCAACTATATAATTTATGTATAGTATATCATTAGGAGAACAATTCATCATTTGTAATCTCTATAGAGCTATAGATTACACATGATAATAATGATTAGCGACGGATTTACTCCCATCCCCCGCCTAATTTTTCCTTCTGGACCACTGTTTTTTTGTAGAATAAAGAAATTTTCTATTTGGTACATTTCAAATGGCCCTTCTGATACATCTATAATTTCACAATAATATACTATATAAGTTATGTAGTAGATACAATATGTAGTATTTCTCCTTACATCACAGTACTGTTATATCATATTATGCGCGAACATTTTCACCATACATTGATTTGTCTGGCGTAATACATGCTTATGTGACAGATATTATTATCAATATGTTCGAATTTATGTTTCTCTGTTTTTTTATTGATTAGGAAAATGAGACAAAACATTAAAATAAGAAACAATGTAGTATACTTGATATTGAGCTCTTGTCAAAGGATCGAAGTTTAGTTGACACCAGCGGCCAAATTTGAGCATTCAAAGAAGACAACTGTATATAAAAATAATAATAAACCATGCCGATGTTTATTTGAATGCTTAGATTTTCTAAACAGAAACTTGCAAAGAATAATGATGATGAATTTTGTCCGGAATTGAAAAGGAGTTGAAATATATGTTTGTGCCAAACGTATGACATAAATAGCACAAAAGTCTTGGAGAAAATGTATTCAGCATTTCTTATAAAATGTGTCTCTCCGGTAAAAAATATACGATTCCTTAGAAATATTCATCTGAAGTAGTAAAGTTAATGGGTTGCACACTCGCGATAAATCAGAAACAACAACCTTTGTCATGAAGAAGCAGTTACAATCCGCCAAGTCAAAGTCGGGAGACTTACCTCATCCAGAGCGTTCCTCCACAGCATCGGGAAAGAAACTGATTCAAACTGCACACACTGCCTCATGCCTGAGAATCCTGCCTTCATCCTCGTTAACTGCCCACTCTACGATAAACGATACGAGATCATGGGAAGACCCCGTACAACGGCATCATAGTGAGAGAGAGAGAGAGAGTGTGTGGGAGTGGGAGAGAGAAAGAGAGAGAGACCAGAAAAAACTGAGTATAAAAATACCACAAGCCTTATCGAAGGAATCACAAATTTCAACTTATGAAAAAATTATATTACACCTTTTATATCCGCAATTTAAAGTGTCATAGTTATTCAATTCCAATGAAAAAGAAAAGCTTTCAGCGAGTGGGACCCATATGCCAATTAAGCTTATAAATGATAAATTTAGATATATCACATCAACTAAATTGACAATTTCATTTGTCTATCAAAATCTTTAAACTAGTAAAAATAGGTGTTTATGATTTAATTTATAGTCGCGGAAGGCAGTAAATATAAGCATTGCAAGAAAATTGTTATAAATGTACTTTGAGTACTTCGAGTTTTCGGTCGATTCTTTCGCCAGTTATTAAACATTGTCCGCCGCGCTATTTATAAAGAATATATTTGAAGGAAGTTACATTTTATATGTTATTGTGTAAAACATGTTGTGCAAAATGTAATGTAATCTGATATAATTTAACACAATGACTTTCCTTGTTTGTATGTAAATAAAGCTTACTTTATTTTACAATTTAATATTTTCATAAAATGTATGTATTATTTGTCGAAGAAATAGTTTAAATAAACGCATTTCAACGTTTCAATCAATCCATATTTGTTTATCTTAGTATATAATTGTATTCACGCAATAATAGTTGAAATTATTATGTTAAAATACAGTATGAAGGCTATCATTTTCGATTTATTAAGTATATGTTTATCCAACATTTTGAATAAGATATACTCATATTTTTGAAAATGTGTAGTGTATATACATCCCCTATTTATGTATATTCAAATTATGCATTAATTATATTCGATACATGTATTATCTATAACAATGTACAATATGGAACAAGTTTACATACATTAATTATAGTCACAATTTATATTAAAGCAAAAATAAAAAATCTCATGTTTTAGTAGAAATCTAATTTTAATGTCTTTTTGTCCTTCCTATCGTGGATTGGTAAAATTTATATAATGTGTCTGTTAATACGTACTGTTTTCTGAACTTTGCATACATTATTATATTAAATTATTTGGTGATACTATTTTTTTTACGAAATACGTGAGTTATAATACTTTCCAAAATCACGTTCTAGAGATATGTATATTTTAATCGTTTACACAAACACCAAGAGAAATATTATGTTATATTTTCGTTATAAATCAGATTTAAATGTTAAGAAAAATAATCCTTTTACAGAGAAACAATGGCTCAAATTAAAGAAAGCTTATAATGGATAATAAAAATTGTCTAATTTAATGTAACTTAATGTCTGAAAAACTATTTCTGTGGGTATTACTAAAAGTTTCGTTTATCATTATATTTATTATACGTTATTCTATTTCATATACATTTTAATGTGAACATATTCATACATAATATATGCATACGCAAAATGTGTGATATTATTATATTTAGCTTTTGATTACGAGGGGTGAACGACATATTCATGAGCTGAATCTGTAACTTTTTTACTGTTAGATTAATCTAACTGAAATTTGGAGCACAATGCAATGGCATATCTTATTTTGAGGCAGGCAATTGCATTAAAAAATATTGAATTTCAAAAAGTTGTATTATTCAGTTTGCGGTGTTTTTTAATAATGTACGTTCCTCAAATTTAGTGACAGCAAAATGTTTGATGTCCTTTTGAATAAAAAACTATAACTAAAGTATTCTTGTCTAAACAAATGTTTAAATAATTTTAAAATTGCTAGCTGTAAGTCTGTAAGAAACATTTACGAAATCAGTAGTTTTTCTATAAAAATAAAGATAGAAAAAAGTAAAATTAATTGGCAAAGTATCTCAAATTAAGTATTTCAGATAATTAAAACAATTATTATTCATAACAACAAATTATTTGTTCATTTTTTAGCACAACATGTTTTAAATTGAAATTCTATATTATTTCATAAAGCAATGCATCCGTGATTTTTAACGTCTCCTAGAATGTACACCTTACACTTCTATTGAGGAAATTATTTGATGTATAAGCAGGATGTATATTGACTTACAGGGCTATTGATATCCATACAGGGCTATATTGGATTGTATTCCAACTTATAATTGAACTATTGTGTTAAGATGTTGCCATACTAGTAGCTCAACATGTTATACAACAGATTCAATTAATAAATAAATATATGTTTTAATTGCACTTATTATTTTAAAATGTACCATGTATATTATATAGTTTCGTATTCATTTCCCTGTCATCCAGCACTACAAAACTGTGTAACTGTCTACTGTACTTCAATACACTGTAATGCACTTACTATAAATATACTGTTTTTGGAATATACATATGTATATATTTTTAATAATATTTAGCAAAAAAGTAAAATAATTTAATTCCGGAAAGTATGGAATCGCCGAAAATTCATGTTTTTCTTGTTTTAAATACTTCTTTGAAGTAATAAAAACGTTTTGCGGTACTAATTGGTCATACATTTTATTGTATATTATTATCAATTGTCGTGTATATGCATAGTATCTATTTATGTACAATTATATGATCATGTATGTACATTACAGTTGTTTTTTAACTATATTTTATTTGTGGAAAATCAGACGAAATTAGAATAGGGGTGATTAGGGCTCGAGCTGCTCCCTTAAAGTACAAATGTAATGAAAAAGTTATTAAATAAGTTGTTAAAAATATAGTTAGGAAAGTCACGGAAACTTGAGTTCTCGCGCTTTTTATATAAATAATGACAGCAAAAATGAAACAGGGAGCGGAATCAGTCCCCACTTAAAGATATTCATTACAGCAGACAGCGTGGAGGAGGTTCAATTGTATTGCACACATGGTTGTTAACATCGAAAAATCATGCTAGACAAGGCTTTCTTTGATGTGTGGCAAAAAGCTAAAATAAACTCTGGATCAGGAACTGCGAGAATTACCAAAAAATAAGAAAAACACGCGTGAAGTTTGAGACTGGACAAGTAAATGGTGATTACTATCAATATGATATTAGATAGTATTGATAAATAATCTTCGAAATCTGTAACTGTGCATTAATATCGTAAATATAATCTAGGTTTAACAAAAAAGGATATACAATAAAAATTTACCTTGAAGACTTTCTCAGTAAGTCCGCGAAAGAAATCATGTTTTAAAAGTGATTTCATTTTATTGAGGTGACTTTTATCTACAGTCTCAAGAACTCTACAATATAAGTCAATTTATTTGAAATCTTTGCTACTCACTAAGGATATACGAACATCACATATAGTAGATAACTATTTTCATAACTGCAGATTTATGTAAAGCACAAAAATCTTTTTTCCCTTGTGATCATTGTAGGTATATGTAGTTAAGTCCATATTTATATTCTAGCCGTCACTAAGTGCGTGTCCCAGAATGTCCATGTTTTGCAATGCATCAAGAGAAATCGAACATGTGGGCAACCATGTGCGTACATGTGCTTGACGACACAATTGATCAGATAAATCTTGATGCATTTGTCAATGATTTTGTTTTGAAGAGATCAGATACTCAGATTGTTGTATAAATATTGACTATTTACACTCTTTATATAGCGGTAAGTCAATTATCATAATGTTGTTTTAATTCTGGCCAATTGCAGAATTTTATAAACACCATTTTTAAAAACGCAAAACAAAATTTTGCACATCTACAGGTTTAGTGTTTTTCAATATCCATCTTCAGGAATAGTAAATCTATATTTATAAAAAGTTATTGAGGCAAATATACATAAGTAAGGAATAGTGATTACAATTATCATTCAGTTAGACATATATATTAGGTGAGCACAATAAAAACATAATAAAAATGAATTTCCAAAATTTACTAAAATTTGATTGATAGAAATTAAATTGAATATTATACCTATATAACCTTTTTATAGAAGCACTTTCAGCTGAATTGGAATGATTTAACATATTAAAATCAGAATAAGTACAAGTGCAGTAACACGTTCAATTATGAAAAAGAGGTGGCTAAGCTATAAGCATATTTATTATGTTCTGAAACCATAGTGAATAAGTGCCGTTTAGTTTTACCTGTATATATATAACGACGCTCTCTGTTCACAGAACAAGCTGAGTTATAAAAAAAACCTTTTAAATACAAGGAATACAATCTTTATAAGAGTTAAATAATTGACGACTTTAAAAGATTTTAAATCAATCCTAAAGAGAACATTTATGCGAGTGCAAAATGTCTCTCTTTTCTTGATATATGTGTCATTCTATGTATGTATATATACATATTATCACATTATACAATTAATATTATTAGCTATTAATTAATATTAACATTATATAATTATATATATATATATATATATATATGTATACATATATTTTCATATAATCATAATCATAAGCAATGCAAACAATAAGAAAAGTCATGTTAATGTTATTTAATGAGTCATAAGCATGAATATATACAGTTTTTATTTAAGAAAAGCAGAGCGCAGGACCAAAAGAAGTAATTAATAGTTTTTGCGAAATTTCTGTCATTTAACGATATCCAAAGGAATTAATTCAAAATATTATTTACTAGACCTCTTTTTCATGACTCAGGACAACGACACAACATATATATTTAACATGAGACCAGTATTACGTAGACTTAGAAAATACAATATATATTGTTTTCTATGATTACCAATAAATCAAAAGATGCATATTTTTAAGGACCAATTTCTAAAAAAAATTCAAAAATAAACAAAAGTTGTTTTATATATCTAAATTAACGAATATTAAATATAAATATTCGAAAACATGGCAAATATTAATTGGTAGTTATACTCTTTCTGATTTTAATATATTAGATCATTCAGTAATTCATTTTTCTAGCAAATGGTTTAATTATATTCACTTAATTAATATATACATACTCGTATTATGCACACTCCTTTGCATTACTACATATATTATATATATTATAGTTATATATATTTGTATTATGTTAGCTGTAAGTATTATTTGTTGTATAATTTATTATGAATTCACAAAGCCTGATAATGTGCGTTGAGACATGAAACATGTCTCTATGCAATATTCTCATGTTTTCTTTTATGTTTTTTATCTAAATTTATGTATAATTCTTTAATAAATGATTAAACCTTTTTTGTAGTTTTATTTACATAACCAGCGACTTGTTATATCTTAATATGCGTATAAATATATCACATGTATGTCACATGTATGTGCAACCATTTATTTAATACCATTGTATATACCTTTATTAATACCATTATATCATAACAAACTACCATAGTAGCATTTTATGCAATAAAATCTGAAGTTAGAAAGCCTTGCCAAGTATAAACTCTCCATGGGAATGGGGTGATACGAAGGATTCAGAAGCTTTCAGTGACCTTATCAATGGTTTCACAAAATATACTGACCAAGAGAGCCTCAAGACGAATGCCATAAACACCATCAGGAAGAGAAAAGTTGAAATCATGGCTTATATAGAAGGATCAGTATCTGCATAAACCATGAAAAGAGGTAGTATCGTTGTTATCACTACGATATCACTAGATATTAACCACTCACAAGTCCTTAATAATATCAGCATAAAAGGCAGACCTTACACGTGTTACTATGAAATGGAAATCCAAACAATGAGGCTAGCTCTAAATTGACTGTATGAAGACCATAGAGAAACCAGAATCCTCCTTTGCACAGACAGCAAGGCCTTAACTTCAGCGCTCAACGGATTCACGAGAGACCAAGACCTTGACATTGACCACATCCGACACTCCCTATATATCTGGCACAATCAAATCATTATCCAATGGGTTTTGTCACACCGATATCCCTAAATGAGTTTGTAGATGCCTTAGCCAAGAAAACCACGGTTGACGAAGACCTAGCTCTCAACAATAGCATCATAATCCATTACAATACCATCACTGCACAGCAATCAAACTCTCTATAAGATTTACAAAAGCAAGTCACCTCTTATCCAATCCTAAAAAATTCCTATGCCGTTTCTTCAAGTATCAAAAAGTACACTGCTAAATATTTTTAAAAAGATTACAGAGGTAGTTCTAACATGGACAACCTGTGCCTAGCTTATGAAATGGGCGATTAAGACCTGTGCACTGGCTTACAGACTGTCCCAAACACACCCTTACATGTATGACACTTTTCGGCCGAGTAAATAAAGTTGATGATAAACTCCTATCTAGTTACGAGGCTGTTATACTGACGTTTACATTTTATTAGATTATTCAGACCAATTCCAATTGCAGTAAACGTTGTATCACCGTTATTAATCCCTCTAAAATGCCTTTGTCAATCAATGAATTATTATATGCGGATTATATTCTACGTCAATGTCGGAAATTCACTTCAACTGATAAATAGAACATTTAAAACCACACAAACAATGTATATTTTAAAATCAAAACTGGAACCGTCATTCAAAATCTATAAATCCGTCAAAACATTCCTGGATGTAACAGCATTCGAACGGTACCAACTTCATACTAACTATAGTAAATTTAGTAATTGTTTAAATAATCAAGGTAACTGTTTCTCCGGGAAAATACGGATCCAAAATACACTACGTTAATTTATAAATATATATATGTGTGTAGATAGAATTACTCCAACTTTTATCCAGATGCCGACAGTAAATATTTGGGCGATTCTATCAGTAACATTAATTGCTTACGATATGTAAGTAACCTAGATAATGTGAGCTTAGGTGACTAGAAATTGTTGTTCAAATATCTAATATTCCTTTTTACGCAATGTATAAAACATATCTGCTTGTCTTATGTTACCAATACTGATTCTAGTAAGTGTGCTTTAGTAGAATAACAGACTTATAGACATCCAACTCTCAAAAAGTAACAAAGGTAATATTTTATTAAATTCGAAACAACACATTTTAAACGAATACAAAATATACATTTTACTTTGCATTTTCACTTTATGTATCACTTGTTTCACAATTAAAAACTGTTAACAATACTATACACATGAATTGTGCTATGTTTAATCAATGTTATACTAGATAAGTCTTCATATATGATCATATTTATTTTTCGTTAACATCTGCATTCTTCATCATCTTAACAATTTTCACCTGCTTACTACGCATTATTTCTATAAATCGCTTTGTTGTGATTCTAAAATATACTATTTATTATTAACTTGAAATAGTTAATATTTATGCATTGAAAAATATTCTTAAATTTACTTTTTTGTTTTAATAAATATATTTGGATTTTGATTCCTTCCTTAAAAACCATGTGCAACTTTTGTATACTCATTACAAACTATGATATGGTTCTAATAAAGCATCTGCTTGCCTGTACCCTGCTCCCAATGGAGTAATTGAGGCATATAGCTTTGCTAAATATTAGTGTCGTATTCTGTCCAGTTTAATCAGTATATTGCTTTATCTATTAAATAAGTCATGCATAAACATAGATTGGACCAAAAATGGACTTACAATTGGAAGAATTATCAATACATTCAATGCTATGTACATACTTTTACAAATGACATCAAAATGTTTCCTCGTGCGTTCAAATTAAAATATGTATTGTTTGATGTAATTAACTGTACATTCTTTCTTTATAAAATGAAATATTATATATATTGGTGCTTAATGAACATATTTTTGATACTGTAAAGCATTTAGTATTTAGTATTTAATATGAAGACATTTCATTCAGATTTGTTTATTCTGAGTAAGATTATAAGTTCATTAAATGCAATATTGATTTGTTTAATGTTGATTTTCTAGTTTTTAAATATTTTCAATGATTATATTAAGGATTGTTGACTTATTTATTTATTTCACGGAATTTAAATAAAATTGAATTTCTAATGTTTTTGATGTAATATTTTTAGATTGATTGTGTTTCATATAAAAATGGCATTTCAAGTTTATTTTCACGACACTTTACTTGTGCATTTAAAATGAATATAACATAGTGTTTTTAATTCAGTTTTAATCAATATACGCAAGTCATTATATTGGGGAACATAATTTCTAATTATGTTTGCGTTATTGAGATTCTATTTTGAAAAACAATTATTAACCTAGGGGTAATAAAGTTTTTACTTTATGTTTTTATTATAAAAAACATTTACAGAATAGTAAATGATATAGTGAAATATATTACGATTTAAAAACAAGTACTTACTATTATGCTAAAACTGAATACAAATCATTAAAAATAGTTTTGGAAACAAATAAATACTTGGAATATTAAATTATCTAATAGAAAGGCACAACTCCCTACTGTTGAATGCAACACGGTGTTTGTGAAGTGGCTATTGAAATGTAAAGAAGCCACTCCAGAAGGTTTCTCTCTAACTAAGGGAATATACCCTGGAGCTTCACTGGATGCTCATACCAAAGACAGTGCTGGTTCATTTCATTCTTCGTAGCTACTTGATAATGTGGGTAATGTTTGTGTGGGAGGAGGCTGTTTCCACGTCATGTAAGAAGGTTATACAATGTTGTGTGTAAAACTATTTGATTCAAGTCTTTCAAATCCGTCTCGAAAAAAGGAAAATGTTATTGATAACTTTATCGTTACATGCTTTTTCAACGCATTTATATACCTATTTTTCGTTAACAATAATCGAAACCATATATTTTCTAAACAATTTATATATGTAAACGTTACTTAATAATACAATTTTTATCCAAATAAATAATTTAATTAAGTAGGTAATAAACGTTTTAATGTATTATACAAAAATAAATATCGATTTAGAAAAATCTAAAATGTATTGATTTTATTTCAATGAAATATATTTAATAAATTGTAATACTACTTTTTATTTAACTAGACCCAATGAATGCCTAACAATAATTTTTCTAAATCTAATATAATAACATATTTCAGAAATACAATATTTTCTGAACTAATCAAACACATTGAAAGATATACAAAATCACATAGTGTTTAAATCCATCACGAACAAAAATTTAATCTTTTAGAAAAACATTTATTCTCTTAAAATGACAACATATTGAGAGCCAGCGTACATTTGAACTGAGCGGGCGTGCGGATAGCATCACTGCATCACTGCATCACTGCTTTGCTCATTATTTTGAAATACTACTCGACTGAAATGTTTTAGTGTATTTCGTTCTTATAAATTCATAGCATAACACCTGCAAGAAATAAGATATGATTATAAAGGATAATAAATCCTATCAAATAAATCTGAAAGATCAAATTAAGAGAAAAAAGGGTAAATTATATATAGCTAATACATAGAAAATACATGAAACAAAATTTAAATTTCTTTTAAATCAAAGCAAAAAGGCTAACAATAAACAGTTATATAATATTAGCTCTCGCCTTTGAAATATAAAAAAAGACGATGGAACGAATAACTGTTCTTAGTAGTCTATTTTGTGTATGTTATAATATATATATTTATAAACTTTCTTTTAATAATTTTTGAGATACAATGTCACCTCCTGATGATAACTCTTCTGGATTCATTTTAGTCAGCAAAATTGATTTATATAATCTAGTTGGCATATATTTTGTAAACTTATCATTTGATATTTGCTTAGTTTAAACACTCATATTATCTTCAATTATTGCAAAGAAATTATTTAAGTGATCTGTTATTTGATGATATAGCTCTGTTAATCTATTATTTTTGTTTAATTTCTATTTAATTTATAGATTTTATCTGTTTGGGTGCTTTTTTCAAGAAAGTATTTAATTTCATGCCACAGTATTTTGTTATTTTTAGTCTACGTGATTTTTTTTAGTATAGTAAAACATTTTTTGTAGCTTTAATAATTTTAATAAACTGATTTTTCTATTTTTGTTATTTTGTACCGCATTTCATTTTCTTTTTAATGATTCAATTTTCATAAATATCTTAAACACATTTTCTTTGGTTTTACAGGATTTCTTTATATCATGAGTAGTACAATGGCTTATCCTTAAACTTTCTCATACTAATTGGTATCAGTGAAAACGAATTTAAGAAACATTGTTTATATTTAGGATAAATTTTTTTCCATAATTCATTTTAATTAGAAACTTTTGTCACTTAAAATATTCTGCTTTAATTTTAAAACTTCGATTTTAAAAGTTTCTGTATTTCTTGCATTCATATTTCTAATTAAAAGTCTTTCTCTTAAATTGGTATAATTAATAAAATATGTGTTTAATTAAAAAGATAATTGAGCTAATTTCACGTATCGCTTTTTTTAATTATTGCTATTTTAATACAAATTATATAAATCAACGTACTTTTAAGTTTCCAGATAATGTATTATTCTTTCTTGATTTGCACGCATGTATATATTTAAACAAATTATTCAAAAATTAATTTATATATATTTAAACATTAGATAATATAAAAAAGTTATATTTAAATTTAAGAATTTCTCTATTGTATTATCGCAAAATTTAACCAACATTGAGCAATTCCGATTTCCTTTCGTTCTAGTAAACGGTATCTTATTCACAAAGAATCCTATTATTGATTGATACTTTAATTTTTCATATCTAACTGTTGTTTATTAATCATGCAGAGACAGTTACAATAAATAAAATTATTATTATAACGAAAAAAACATGCACAAAGTAATGAACGTTTAATACTATGGAATTATAATCTCTGAGATGGCCTAAAATATACAAAACATATTGATTCTATTGTCAAAAGAAAGTTAACTTTAAAAAAGTTATGCGTTAAAAACTTTATTGGGTATATAAAAGGAAATTCATCACATTTGGAGTGTCTTTAACAAGTGAAGACAGGTGTCTTTCATTTTTAAAGATACTCCAAAAGTTGTGATGAATTTCTTTTTTATATATACCCAGTAAAGTGTTTTAACGTATAACCTTTTTTATTTACAAGTATAGCCAAATTTACAGTATATATAGTATATGTATACCTATAGCCAAAGATCAAAATTCTAAAATTAACTTTATTTAATAAAATGTATATCAAAAAGTATATTAAAAGTATACGTACTTTTATTAACTTATATTTATAACTCTTATCTTTCATTTATTCCAAATTCCAAGTTATATACCAAATATAATCTGTGTTTGTGAAGTATGGAGATTGGTCTTTTGGCGAAAAGTAAAATTGATGTATGGGCCCCACGATATCCTATATATGGGCCCCCAATCGACTTATGGGCCCAGTCTGACAATATTATATAACTTATGGGACCCTATATCCCCTTATGGCCCCCTAATCAATATATTTTATAATTTAAAGCATGATGGGCCCCTAGTCAATATATTTTATAATTTAAAGCCTGATGGGCCCCTAGTCAATATATTTTATAATTTAAAGC
>JAYRBW010082004.1:0-23361 GCA_036023295.1 Invenusta paracnida | reverse complement strand
TTTATAGGGGCATTCAAAAGGGGTACTGTGAGCATCTTGGTGGATGAAAACAAAATCTGACTGATCGAGTTGCAGAGAGACTGATGAGTGAGGTTCACCATGATGTGTGGTAGGGATGGGCGTGAAGGCTTGCACAGCAGCGCACAGTTGGTGAAGATGGTCAGTTGGGTCCCTGGAAACTGACTAATGGGAGCTCCATATACTAGCTCCGCAGATGAACTGGACAAATCGTTTTTCGGAGCTATGCAAATTCCTAACAAAACCCAAGGCAATTCATCTATCCAGTTGGGTCCAACAAGGCATGCCTTCAAAGAAGACTTCAAGTGCCTGTGAAAATGTTCAACAAGGCCATTGGATTGAGGGTGGTAGGACGTGGTGTGATGCAATTTAATTCCTAAAAAGTTGGCCGTTGCTGCCCAAAGTTGTGAGGTAAACTGAGCACTGCGGTCTGAGGAGATATCAGATGGTAAGCCAAAATGCAAGATCCAATGAGAAATGAAGGCTTGTGTGCAGGTTGTCATGGATGTGTTGTTCAGAGGAATGGCTTCAGGCCAACGCGTGAAAAGGTCCACCACGGTTAAAAGGTAAGTATAACCTTTAGAAGGGGGCAAAGGGCCAACTATGTCAACGTTGACATGGTCAAATTAACAAGCAGGAACTTGAAAAGTTGCAAGAGGAGCATGCACATGGGTGTGTATTTTCGACAGTTGGCAAGACACACAACACTTAGCCCAGGCATTAACAAGCTTTCTGAGACCATGCCAAACAAACTTGGCCACCACCAGCTTGCAGCTTGCTTTTATGCCTGGATGAGAAAGGTTGTGGATTACATTGAAAACTGGTCGACAAAGGGTGGTGAGAACAACAGGGCGAGGTTAGCCAGTAGACACATCACTCAGTAGGGTAGTGTCACCTGATCTGAATGGTACATCCTCAAACTTGAGCGTGGTGATGGGTGTGAAGTAAGCTTGGATGTAATCTCATTGTAATTCCGTAATGAATTTGATAATCTCTGCAAATAATATTTTATATTCTATGTGAATATATAATAACGTAATTTATAATTTGCAAGATTCTTTATAATCTCTTATTATTTTTTTTGGTGGAATATTCTCAAGTAATAGTAAAAAAAATTATTTCTCGAGAATCTATATATTACTCGGCGCTATATATTCTCGAGTAATACTAATACTGTAAAAAAAATTATTACTCGAGATTCTCGAGTAATAGATATAATGCTTTTTAAGCAGTTCTTTGAATCAAAAAGTAGGGACAGCAAGGCACTAATACCCTATTGCCTGAGCCTCTACCTATGGCTATGCTTATATTTTGGGCATATATATGACTAATTTGCTTCATACTTAGAAGCCTGAGTCACACTAAAATATTTTGTAAACTTGTCATATTCTAATGCCATGGGCATGGGCATGGCAATAGTATAACTAATAGGCATATAGCTGTGCTAATGTCAATTAAAATGCTGTACCTAAATAAAATAGCATAACTAGATTTAAAATAAATACTATATTTTTTTTAAATTGATTAATAATAACATGCAAGTTTCGAAAACATAATCAGCATATTTGATATTTTTATTAATGAAATAATATTTAGATCATAACATTGATTATTTTGTTGTATTTCTATAGTATACCAACAACATATGAACAAAAAATGGCATGACAAAGTCAGACTGTTCTATTAAGTAAATCACTGTATTAAATACAACAAAACAGCTGTTTACGAATTCGATGGAGGTACACGCTATAAAAACTGATTTTGCCCTGCTTTCATTTCTAATTTGACCCCATAAAAAAAGTATATCTGCGTGACCCATTTTATGAAATTAAGTCATAAATCTTTGTTTTTATTGATTAGTTCAAAACATAATGGCATTGAAATATATGAAAACATTTGAATAATAATTCAAAATAATTAACATTTCAACTAGAATGTATACCTGAAATCATAAGCTTTACAGTATTCGTTAAAATAGGACAGCCACCATTACAATAAATGACCTTGACAATATATATAAAACATTTAGATATATAAAACACAGTTTTTCTTTGATTTTAGTTTATAAATATATGCGAATTCCACGGTCGATATAATAAATATAAGCGCCGAGAAATACAATACAACAAAAAATGTAAGATTAAGTGAATGTATCAACATATTTACGTTTATGTGCACAAATTTTCATTTTTATGTTGCACATATTTGCAAAAAATTATACAAGTATTCGTGTTATAATATGTACACATAGGTATAGGTATTTATATAGCAACCGGGAGAAGGATCATACAGCAAATATGTAAGAATAGGTGAATATATCGACATATTCGTGTTTATGTGGACATATTTTCAAATATGTTGACATTATTCATGTTATGTGCACATATTTGCAAATATAAGAAATATCGATTTATATATAATTCATGTATATGTGGGTATATATCATACCAACTTTAATTACGTGTAACACATATTAGTAAATATTCTCAATATTTGTGCATTACACATATTTTCAAACATTTGTTATATATAAGATCCTTCTTGGCCAAAACATTTATATACAGTTTATAGGTTTATATAGCTTATTTACAATTTATAGGTCAAGTCAAATTCCCTACGACTTTGGATCGATGTGTTTTTTGCTTGATTTTCATTTGTCATGATTAATGAAGTTTTTAAACATTATGAACGATCAACGACAATGATGAAAGACTTGGGATACAGAAATACAGAAATACAGGATGCTTGTTGAAAAGCAACAAAAGTGCAATTCTTATCTCCAGGGACCACAGATGCGTGTCGCTAATAATTGTGATTATTAAATTTTGGCCAAATATGACAATAATTAAGCGACGACGAGATCATATATTTTTTCACCGATGAGTGCAGTGCGGTGTATTTCGAAGGCTATATAACCAACATTTTTACGAGCAAGTGAGACAAAAGTGATGATCGGGCGGCCATGTTTGCTCAACATTTGATAGGACCATTTTTCATTGATGGCAGTGTGAAAGCTGATTCCTATTATACCTATAATTCATATATTATATGCTACGAGCTGGATTTATTCCTGCTTTAGAAGCGAAAGATGTTTTTCAGGCCTCCCATTTCCAGCAGGATGGTGCACTGGCACACATTAGTGCCATCGCAACAAGGCAGTTCCTGAATTCTAGTTTTTCAGATCGGTGGATCGGCGTTCCATATATGACGCGTACCGCGCAGCCCGCGGATCTGACCTCATGTGACAACTCGCGCCCTATATGGAATGCTCAAGCCAAAATTGTAGCAGCGAAAACTCCAACAAAACAAAGACTAAAAGATGTTATTCGAGAAGCTTTCAGGGACTTCCCTAGTTGACTGCATTATAAATGCCCATCAATGATCGTGCTTTTCGAAGACTATGATTATATTTATGCATCACTCACAATATTTTACAAGTTAACTCATTACGACAGATAATATAAATAGCATATTACGTTATCTTACTGTTTATGACTTATTCTGCAATGTTAAATAAATGGCAGATAATAGCATAATGAATTATCTTGCTGTTTATGACTTATTCTACAATGTTAAATAAAGTTTTTTCTGTAGTTAAATAAAGTTTTTTGAAAGTCGTAGGGAATTCTTGGCCACGTATATAGATCAATAATGAACATAACTTTTATTTTATTTATTTATTTATTCCTCTTGCTTGTACCATTAAAACCCCTCTATTGAAGGTTTTCAAGAAATAGATACTTACTTACTCACTATATATATATATCGAAACTGTAAATATCATCAAAATATGACAATAAAAATTCTGAAAAAAATCTTGGCAATGGCACATTTTTACAAAAGCAATGAAACCTATCATGAATGCAAATTTAGTTGTTTTAAGTAAGCTAATTTTTATAATATAGCAAAATAATGTCATTTATAACATTTCCACGATTTTTGTTGAATATTTTGATAAATTTTACAGTTTCGATATATATGAATGTTCCTTATCGATTTATATATTTATGCATTTTAAACAACAAGCATCGTAACAATTAAATTTTGACCCCATTTTTATATTCAATTAGTTTAATGGATGTACTTTATATCATCGATATCATGTTGGCTTATTTTTTAAGGAGCTCGTTTCTTAGCTCTCATTTTTGCAACGCTGTCGTTTTTGTTTAGATAATAATAAGAAGAAGAAACAATTTTTCATCGAAATTGATCTCTTTTAAAAACGTATATAGAAACCTCTTTAAAAGTTCATATTAGGTGTATTTTGTTCGTTAGCGCTTGGTGATTACGCTGATACCAAATAGTAGATTTTAAATGCATTCTTTCCTGTTTTATTAGTGGTCAAAAATAGGCCTAGTAGTCTCCTTGGCATTTGAGGTTAGCAATGACTTGAGGTTAGCATCTCTCAAGCTAATTGCTGACGTTTTGTTCTTTATAGCTTGACGATGCTACAGCATCGTCTAATATTAGATATATAGTTAAGATCATAGAAATAGATAAACAATTTATTTAGTTATTCAATCTATATAGTTGAATAGTTAATATAGTTAATAGTCAATTTTATTATTTAATATCTACTTTGTGAACCATATTAGAACCACATTATATTTTTGCAAAAATAAAAGCACCGAATTTAAGATGATGAATAAACATTAAATTATGTATTATCGATTATTCCAGAAACATAGAAGAGGATATGCTTTGTATATGGACAAAACTAGTTCTACTTATGACCATCTCACAATTAAAAGCCGAAAAGTTGGGAACTGCTATTACTTGGAAAACAATGTACACCTATTTAATGGAGTCTGGAGATTACAGAGAAGGCCACAAATTTAACCCAGATAAAAAAGATTTTCGCTATCTTGAACTATCATATTGTCAAACATGCGATCGGAATAAATTAAAACTGTCTCAATTATCCATATTTTGGATATTTATGTTTTCCATAAATAGTGTGAAAAAGGCGTTTGATGGGGACTACTCGACAAATAGCAGAAGTCAAGGTTTGTCAAAAGGATATGTTTACGTCGAATTTAAAAAAAAAATATGGATAACGTTCCTATATTATCAAACAAAAAGACAATTGTATCAACATAAAGTAGATATATGGTTAAACAAGAAGGCTAATGCCATATTTTGTTTCTTTATGGGAGACTCTTGGTATGAACAAAGCTTCGTTTGCCAAGGCTATAAATTAGCAGAAGCTTTGAATTTCATTAACCTACGTTTGGGTAGAGTAGAATTTAATGAAATTGAAATATACGGACCTGAAACGGATGTTAAAAAATATACAGAAAATAATTATCTGGGAGTACCACCAAAATTTCCTATACAAAATTATACTTTGGAATTTAGCAATTACGTTATTGATCACAATATCAAAACTTGTATATCATACAATGAACATAAAGTTTTAGACTGGAGTCTGGATCTAGGAACAAATGCAACAGTTACCTATGTTGTCATTTATACTCTATCAAACCACTATTTCCCGCAAGGAACGAAAATAAAGATCGATACGATTAATCCTCCTATTGAACATTGCCAAGAAACTAACACTTCATCAAGAAAGGGAGAAGTAATGGTTTTACAATGTAATAAAAAGGGGCGTTATTTTAATTTTTATTCAAAAGTTTTAGAATTTGCACCTCAGACAATCTTGTTATGTGAACTGACATTATATGGTACTTTCCATCCAGTTCCTCGGGAACACTGTCATAAAAATGCTGTATTTGATTTCAATTGTGAAAGAAAGAGATATTGTCACAGAAAAACATGCCTATGCAAGCATGGCTTAGTGGGAGATGGTATTAATTTCTGTAACGATTGCAGCAAATGTGGCCTAGGAACTATCTGCACAGAGAAACAGGAAGGTTGCAAATGTAAACCAGGGTTTGTCTCAGAAGAACCATTTACAAGATGTTTTAAAAAATGTACAGCAGGCTGCAGCAATGAGGCATTTTGCTATGAAGGGAATTGTCAATGCAACATTGGTCTTGAAGGCGATGGTGAAATTTGTTTTAACTGCAGCAGTTGTCCAAAAAATGCAATCTGTAATTGGCGGCACGAAATCTGTATTTGCAACATGAATTATAATATGCATAAGGGTCTTTGTATTAAAGACTGCCCGAATAAATGTCACGAAAGTGCTTATTGTTACGAAGGTTACTGCAAATGTAAAGATCCTTATAGTGGAGATGGAATTGATGTATGTGATAATTGCAGTACGTGTGGATCTGGTGCTGTATGTGGCGCTCTAGGATGCCTTTGTTCTGACGAAGATGTTGGTGATCCATATCTTAAATGCCTTAAAAGAAACGAGGTAGTAAAAGATCTGGAAAAGGAAGCTTCAACATATGCTATTTTTATAATTGCTGTGGCATCAATATTTTCGATAATTATTGTCGTATATATAGCATTCAAATTTATAAGAAAGAAGACTAATACGAAACCTAAGGATTATAGTGCAAGTCATCTAGATGACACAACTTGCATAAATACCGCACCTCCTATACTTAAAAAATCGACAGTAAGTGTAGAATTTGTAGAAGATATACCTGATGTGGAGAACAAAGAAGAAGAAAACATTATTAAAGAAATTGATTAATTTGCCATTTATCATCCAGATAAAATTCTTGCAAATTAGATGTTTTTTGTAAAGTAGTATAAACTATAAGTGACATTGAAATTAGTTCTATAATAGTTCTAAATATAAGGATATTACTATGGCTACAAATAACGCTATTCAGTATTTCCACAATTTATGATTAACTGTAGACTGTAATAAAATACATAAAACATTTGTATTTTGTATTTGTATATATTGAAAGTACAGACGAAAGAGTATTAATGCTCATGATAAAGTGGTGTACAAATTGAGATCAGTGCTCACTGTAAGTAGGCGTTAGATGGCTAAATAACTCAGATTCACATCTAATTGGAAGATGATCGGAGCAGGAGTAATCTACAGGATAAGCCTTAGTATGCATGTCGGTGGTCCACACTGCGCCAAGGCACGAACCACTAGAAGGACGTGTAACACCTTGGATGCCCTGGTTAAGATTAAGGCTAGTAAAAGTTTGGTGTAGGAATGTGGGCTCGGGCGATTCAAGCAACATATTGAAGTTGAGATCGCCAAGGAGGATGACTGATTAAGGAATCTGAGAGGAAAGGAATTAGAAGCGGAATGCATGTTTGGTGTGTCTAGTGAGTTGGAACGATTTGCTTGAAATTTCCAGCCAAATAATTTGTAGGGCTTAAAATGAAGACAGAGTTAGCTAACAAGTTATTGTAATTTAAAGACTAAATGTTTTAATGTATTGGTAAATTTGCATATGTTGTTTTACAATACTCGGGCATAATTACATAATTATTTATATTTTGTGAGGAAGAAACGGAGAATAGGAATTCTAACGCTAACGCTAAAATTTGTGACATTTTATTGGTATATCAATTAAAGAGTTTTAATATTTGTATAATTTTTTCTTACCTGTGAGTGGAACTGTTGCAATGTTTAACACTGGAGTCACAAACTGCGGAATGAAGAAATTCTTACGTGATTCTGAAATTGTAATTAAAGAAGTTTATTTTAATTGACAAAAATATATATTTTTCATGTCTAAAAATTAAAATATATATTGTTAAATCTGAAGGATTACGGCATATTTTAATAAATAAACAATATAACTGATTGAAAATGATAACCCCTAAATGTTTCAAAATGAAAGTAAATATCGTTTATCTGTACATAAATGCTTAAATATTCCGCACTAAAGTTATAACTTTTAATTTTAGATATTCATTTATAAATGTTTCGAAAGTCTAATAGTTGAATATTATATCTTGAAAATAAGGAAATACAAAGCTTTGTAAACCATTTACTGTTAAAATGAAGATATTGAATACATTTTATTTTGTTAAATACGGCTTCTTATTGTCTCACATTACTTTGCCTAAAAACGTCAAGCGCTTATAACAATATATATTTAGTGTGCATGCTATACATAAATTATAAAGCACTAAACAACTTAAGAACATTTTAAAATCATATCGATATTTATTAAAATTTGTAATATGGTAATATAGTTTACTAGAAAAGCGTGACAAGTATTTATTTATATATATATATGTACGAGTATAATATGTAAAGTATGTATGTGTTATAATTTTTTTAAACAATGATCGAAAGCAAAATTGAATAGTACGAGAGCTACTTCTGAAAATTATCAAAATTAGAGCACAAAAGGTTTTTTATGCTCAATAAATAGCTTCTAACCTATGACTGAAAGATATGTCATTGTTGTAATTGCGTAACCAGTCACAAAATGAAATATTAACATTTTATTATTTTCCCATATTAAAGAATATGGCGATTTCTATAAAATGTCTCTGATTTTCGTGAAAATTTATAATTTTTTTTCCAATTGACATATTGTACCTCATTTGAATTCTCCATGTATTTTATACACAAAAAAAACTTAGAACACAAAAACCATATTATATAGTTTTCAAATACATTTAAATGCATCTATCAGACCTTTTTATAGATTTATTGTCAAAATAAAGCTAGATATACGTTAATTTAAATACATGAGGAAACTACATATGATTTGTGTCTAAAATTTTTTTTTCATTTATGTCAATACACATTTGTTAACGATCTTGAGGCCTTTCTGGATAGCCTCTGTTGCTGTGAGCGGGTCCGTATTGCTACACCATAAGGTAACGTCATCCGAAAATAAGACATAGTTGAGTTTGTCTATTTCTTCGTCTTTTTGCTAGGGTATTCATGTAAAAGCAGAATAGAATGGGTCCTGCTATCGAACCCTATAGGACGCCAGCAGTAAATGGTCTACTCGCGAAAAAGGTATTACCAACCTTACCTTGCAAATCGCCCTTCTATCTGTGAGAAAAACACTATCCACATGCATATCTATGCAGGAATTTTAAGTTTGACGGCATGTTGTGCAGTTTTTGGTGGTCGATTCTATCGAAAGCTCTAGTAAAAACTTTAATAATGTACTGGTAATGTGCTTATTTTAGAATAAGCTCTGGCATCCTGGTGAGTGTACTACCTGTCAAATTTAAAAACGCCAACCAGTTTAGTGGTACTATAGAGCAAAAACTATTAAACAGATTTGTACGGCTAGAGCTTTCTACAAATTAGACAAAACGAAACGCCGACTATGAACTACAGGAATTTTCGACTGTGATAGTCAATGATAATTCAATTAAAGTCAATGGCTATAACTAATTTGCTACCTACTATTTTTTTCAATTTTCAATATCTTCCAAAGTATTCATTTAATATACTCCTAAGACATCCTAGATAAAAGCTTTAACAAAATTAATTATAAAGATAATAAAATTAGACAAAGCGCTTATTTTTAATATAGGTAACAATATTTAGTTAGTATTTAGTTAATTTTGTTGTCATTTATACTAATTCTTAATTATATAGACATCGGTACAGCTAGTATGTACCCACATAAACTACTATGTAGATAATTCGTATAGCAGCTGACTATTAAATAAAAGCTGTAAACTTCTTTTCTGCACGCTCAATTCTATAATACCAACTGTTTAACAGGCTGTGAGCATATAGCAGAAAACGGGACGTAGTTCATTATATGTACAATATTAATTTCTTAATTTTATTGGTTGAATAAAATCTAAGCAAACAATTTCGTTCTCAATGCTTCCAATTTGTGTAATCCGAAACAATGGGGTCCGGTTGTGTAGTGGTTATCAAGTCTACTTTACATGTAGAAGGCCTCCGGTTTAAGCGCGGGTCGATTATATTATTAATAAAAAAATATCTATGTCGACTTTGACTAGTTTAAACCGATCTTTTGACTAGGATAAATCGATCATAATAATTGAAATAATCGAAACATGTACCCATATAAATATGAATTCCTTTGATACTTAAATTTCTATCATAATGTTTATTATGAAAATGTAAGCATTAATATATTTTATTAAGATTCGATATAGGATAAAACTAATTGTAATACAAATTTGTTTCAATAACATATATTTACAATTTTACTCTGATTTTACAACTTAAACTCCATTACCTAAATATATAAGCGAAACATATAACAATTATTAACGTACGACAAATATGATAATACGATCAATATTTCTTATATAAAATAATGTATGTTACAAAATATTCGATATAAGAAACTGAATGTGTTCTCCATTTCAGTAAAGAAGGAACGTTTCTTATAATTATACACAGTTTAAAAATGGTATACGCATACCTGAAAGTTGTATCGCGGCATATGTAGATCTACTCGTGTATTCAAAATATGACATTTCTGAATTACTGTTATTTTTCGCATGTTTTAATTAAACTGTTAATAAAGCGCTTCATTTCTTTTATGTGTATAAACTGTTAATATTTCAATCGTATTTTATCATTAAAATTATAAACCGATATAGAAACTAAAAAAGTAGCATACCAAGCCAATTTAAATTGATAATTTTTGTAACATTATATAGGCATTATAGGTATCAAGACAATAAATGCTAGAGGCGTTCTACACAGTGGAACACAAACTAAACATTAATTTGTATAACAAATACAAAATATTTCATTCACAAAAATATCTCATATATAAGCAAAATATATATTTATATATAAGTTATATTGGCTAGCAAAAAGTTGTTATTATTCATTCTTATGTTGTGTATAGCAATATGTGCATACTATGTAATAATTAAATATGAATTATTAACAAAATGGAATAACTTATGCCATATATAATTTATTAGTTAGGAAATAAATGAAATCACTAGATTTGCACTTATTAAAAAGCTTAACACGTATATTATAATATGCAGCATACTTATATATATGTATATAGTAATATGAGTAAATTGCGTAAAAATACACATTTAAAAAAATAGTAAATACTTTCACGAATACTAGGGACCAAAATAATGAATAGTGCTGTTATTATCTGAGCAAAATTATGAACACTTTATTATGAACTACAAACGCTTTGAATAAGTGAATTTATACAATATATACAATACAGTATATATGCAAATGCAAATGCCGTTCAGGAAACAGCCGGCCATGATATAATGTGATAATAATAATGCTTCGTTGCTATGGTGTTCATGTAATTACTTAATAAACTCAGCGAAGGTGTTTTAAAACGAATATTAGCATCATTAATGACATTGTGATCCAAATTCGCCTGTCCGGTGACTAAAACATGAAACATGGGGTAAAACAATGCATTACAAATTATAATTTATTATTTTAATATTAACATGGCATTAATTTAGGCAAAATGTACTACTTAGGTATTCATTTACTAACAACGTATAGTATAAACTCACACAAATAAAACATACACGATCACAATATACATATATATATAATACATTAAGTTTATTATAAGAAATACTCGTGGCCTACTAAAACTACGTAGCTTTAGTAGTCCCTGAAAATACTATATTTCGTAGTATGTATAAAGACTGTATTTCTTCAGTCAAAGTGTATGATTTTAAAGACACTGGAAATTTAATGGAATTTAATGGAGATTTGTGGAATTTAAATCTCACCAACATCTTAAATAACAGTTGAAATGTTTCTTCGAATATATATAAAATATGTGAAATAAATGAAATTATATAACAGTAACATTAAATAAAACATATGCTAACACAATTTAGGAAATTACCAGTAAAAATCCTCCTCTTCTGTGAATCAAAATTATGTTTATTAAATTAAAATTATAAAATGATTGCTCAATATAAGTTTATATATAAATTTAAACGTCCATTTACATAAAAAATAATGTCTCATTAGAACGTATTTAATATATAAGACTTATAGATATTGTACATATAGTTCAACTTGGTGTCTTAGTTTAGTGCAATATCCATGATAAGACTTAAAACGATAGCTTATTGTTATTGTTTGCTTACTTGTATATTTCTCTTAGTTCGTGTATTTCGTGTATTTCGTGTATTTTCGTACATTTTGTAGCTTGATATTTTTAATGTTTTTCTCTTGTAATAATAGTTTTTCTCGTTATATTAAAGTTTAAAATGTAAATTTCATGAATTAGCGCCGCTGACATAGCTAGTAATTCTCGGCGCTATATAAACAAATTATTATTATTATTGAAGAGTCATAACTTAATTGAATATGTTTTATAAGCTATTCGTATTTATGCTAAGTTATGATAAGTTATTTAATCTTCATACACCTGAGGGTGGGGCGAATGTAGGTACGTGGGATATATTAAAGTGTCCACAAATATGGGGCAGATATTTGAGACATCAGTATCTCTACTTTAATTATCGAGCCATATACCCATTAACTAACAATACAATAATGACAATAATTTGTTGTTAGTCTATGGCCATACCACGTCTTCTTAACTCTGTAGGGTATATGTCATCATTGCAAATCATTATTTTAATAAAAAATAGTTAACTATATTATTCTGTTTGATAATAAAAAATAACAGGAAAATATATTTCACAAAGCGCCTACACCAACTCCCCACCTCCCACCCCGGATAAAAACAATCGTACTATGCATGATTATAAGTTTTATATTACGAAAGTTACTTCGAGTAATTATTAAATTTGATCCTAGAAGGTTTTGTGTATTTTTTAGTACATCATGTAATTCTTGCGTTGTATAGACAGCTACAATTTACAGCCTTAGGTCATCAATAAAGTCATCAATTTATCAAAATTTGAGCACACTAAAATTTACCAAATTGAATTATTCCACCAGATTGTTGGTTATTGTCTCTTATAAACGGAAATATTCATAAGAATGACAAAATTCAGTTACAAAACAACCACAGAAACTATTAAAAATCAAATTATTAAAATTTAAGGACAATAAGAAGCCCCTACTTATATTAAGTTTTATTTAGGACCCATAGCAAACGAAATTTTACACAGAAATGAGTTTGAATTATGAAATAACTGATATAATTATCACTAGATCCGTATTGACAAACGTTTAGAGAAGCATGGTGCAGGACCCACCTAGACAGTTCCATAACCTTTCAAATAGTCGACAAGCGTCCAGACGTAGGTCCCCTTCGTAGGCCTGTTTGTATCGATTCATGGTTGAGATTGGTAGCTTCTCCAGCTGGAGGGCAGGTTGAACTATGAAACGCTCAAGACAGACGAGCATGCCAGAGATTATGGGTCTGGCCCAGGCGTCCTCGGGATCTAGGCCGTGCATGCGCTCTCCTCGGTGCTGTAAAGTAGGTTTAGGCGACAGAGGATCAGAATCACAGACATCCGATTATAGTCGATGTATCTACACCGGTACTCCACTTAAAAATATTAATGTACCTACTCTCAATCTCCATGTTAACAAAACGTAGATACGAATTCACTTCGAATCGCTTACAACTTACCATAAATTGGTAATTCAAATAGCTATCAAAATTAGTTAATGGAAAAGTTTATAAATCCCAATAATGCGCTGAGTAAATATGCTTGTATCAGGTAGTAGGTACTTTGATTTGTTAGTGTATAATTACATATCCGTGCACAAAGGCTTAGTTTGTGTTTCGTTTGTAGTATCGCTATCGCTATCAATATACGAGACAGATATTTATTGGTTAAACACCGAATGTAAGGCAATTTCTTCAGCAACATAATAAGGCAATAAATTACACTGAAATCCCATAATAGCTAGTTTAAATAATAGTTATATGTTTGAGGTACTAATATCTAAAGAATTCAATTTATTCTTACTGAAATAGAAATTACTAGGAGAGACAAGTCAATACTGACCCAGGTAATTTTAATACAGTAGCCGGCAAAATTGGTTGACGGAATGATGATATGTGTCAACATAGAATGCTACTTGTTAATAGCTTAATTTAGAAGTGTTGTCTAGATTTCGTATAACAAATATTATAATTAAATATAATATTGAAAATAAAAAAGTTTTTAAATCCTTGTAGAGGTTTAAACAAAATAAAACTGTTTTGGAAATAAATTGGATATAAAAAAAAATTAATCTTAAAATATCTTGTACGACTGTTTCATCATCGTCATGGCTTATCCGGGAACGGTCGTAACGGCCATGAAGGCGCAGCGGTACGGACGAATCCCATTTACAATATATATATATATAACACAATATTGATACTAAACTGACCATGATGACTCCATGCATGTAGTAGGGAGCAATAACATCCTCAAAGATGGCATGAAGGGTATCCAGCAGGGTCCGGCTCTGCAAGAAGATCATATCCGTCCAAGGTTGAAGGCGTGTGTGATTACAAGTTTCTTCTCCACCTTCCGGCTTAGTAGCAGTGGGAAGAGCCAGACTAGGGAAGACGGGAGTTGCAGACATGTGCTCAAACAGAGTGATCAGCTCGCCAATGATGTCATTTTCTTCTACCATGTCCATCATGAAGCAGACTGAGCAGTGGCAGAATTCCTCGCTTTCGCCACCACTCTGAGTATCGAGGCTGGCAGGACGGAGGGTTCGCTCGGGCTTGGGAGAGAGGAAGCGGAGCCAAAACTGGCGCGGAGTTTGCTGGAAAATGGCCAGTACGACGGAGCCCAGACTGCCCTATATGGAGTGTAAAGTATGTGATGTTTAAACGGTATAGAGCTGGAGAAGTTAATAGTTCCACAGTATAGCCGGAACAATGTGAATACGGGACTGATGTGTACCAAAGCTACTGTAGCACATCTTTGGAAACTAATAAATTTGAAATAAAAATATAATATATACAATAGCAAAAAGGTAACTGAGTTTTTACTTAGTACTTAAAGATATACCTAAAAGGAACTTAAGTTTTTATTAAAAAAGTATAGCTCTGCAAATAAAACAGTTACAATATTAATCTATGCAGGCTGCATATTATTTAAAAATAAAAAACATTTTGGTGCATGTAATGCAGGAGTCGAAGTTAGCCTTCTGTAGATTACGGTCCTGGTACGTGCAAGCGGGGTGAGTGAGGTGTAATTGCCCGAATCTGAAACATTTAATAATTAACCCCCAAAGATAGTATAATGTAATGTGTGTTATTTATTGATTCTATACTCTTTTAATATTGGTTTTATTGACTTTAAGAATATTACTATGTAAACATAACGTATAGTTGATAGTGTGCTATGATCTATTTCCGTGTATTATATGAAATGTATTATTTCAAAAACAAATGGGCAAATAATACAAACAGTTCATTAAATTAAAGAGTTTGGTGTAAACAATACATACCATATGATTATTATAAAAACGATGAACAAGAATTCACTGAGTAATTATTTATATAATTTCGACATAATGTGCCTAAAACGCTATATAGGTAGATATACTCGTATATTGATTCGAAATAGAAAAATATATAAATAACTTTAGATAATCCAGTGTAAACCATAGAGTTAAGGAAGTTACTTTGAAGTATTGTACGTTTGATTCGTACAACACAGTTTACACCAAATTAAATTTAGTTACTGTTTAGCTAGCGATATAAATGTTATACATAATGAAATACCTATGTACAGTTCAAACACACAGTTAGTAATATAATGTTGTCATTTATGGAACATTAATGATTTGTTAGTTGGTTCAAAGCAGCAGCGGTTAGTTTAGCAGCTTTTACACTTACTACACATTTCTGCCATGCATTTCTCATGGCACGCAATAACTGAGGATCTGCAATCTCTGTTTTCAAATCAGTTGACATTTGGCAAACGGCCGGACCATACACTTTTGCTTTGTATTGAGCACTCGAGGATGTATTATAGATTCAACTGTCAATAAAGGACGATGTTCGATTGCCGTCATATTCATCCGCATAAATGCCGATTCAATGTTCAGTCCATTGAAACATGTTAAACTGTCTTTTGCAAACAGTGTAAAGTTTGGGTATCGGTTGAGTAATTCACTTTTGTTCCAATATTCATCAATGGATACATTTTCATAGACAGGTAGATCTGCATCATCTTCAGCAGAATAATATTGTCGAATTTCTACCTCGCACGCTAGTTAATTTATATTGGTGTCCAATACTAATTGATTCAATGAGTTCAACTTCTCTATCGCTTTGCTTGTGGAACATTTGTTGGGACCAAAACCAGGTCCAAAGTTTAGGCATGACCATTTTAAGTCGTTATATGACAATTAAGCTGGCCATACAACAACTATATAGATCTCCATGAATAAACATATAGAAATTTAGAAATGCGCTAAGGGCCAAAATATTCTCATTATAACTACATAATTATGTTTTAAAATATGGCCAAAAAAGAATCAGTATATGTCCAGTAAAATACGACTGAGTAAGCTGTGGAGAAGATGAGTTTATATAGGAGGGTATATATATTTCATTTACCCAACCATTTTGCCTCAAAATTCAAGGAAATCCGTTTTTTAATGGACAACTTCGACTTCTGTAGTAAGGGCATGTTAGTAATTGATTTGATTAACATGTAATTATCTAGACCGAATAGCTTGATAACAGTAAAAACGAAATAACAATGTGCAAAGTAAAAAACCCTTACAGTAACAAAAATAATATACAAAGCATTAAAAATATTATAAAAATATCAGCTTTCAAAATTTTCATTCATTAAAGCGGGAGTTGTTACCCTATGCGGGTTTTCTATGATTAAAATACATATAATGTATAAAGTACATACATATATAGTAAAATTTAGGGAACAAAACATGATATTTATATTTTAACGTGACTCAAATCAGTTTGACCCCATTAGTCTAATGTAACCGTTTCCTTAAAGTCATTTTTTAGCTTAATCGATAATTATCGTTCTTTAAAAGATACTATCTACAAAAATAGTGATTTGAATTCTTCTTGCAAAGTAAAAATTATATTTATTAAAATGAGGCTTATTTTATACTTAACTTCAAAATAGATATTTGTATCAATAATCTGAAAATCGGATTAAAATTGTATGCTTACTAAACCTCGAAGGTAATTAGGTATACCATACAATTAAAGTGCCTACAAGGACCTATACAACTACATTAACCAATTCTCGACTTTCTTCAAGTGAAGGTAAATGAAAGATAGATACTAATACATGTATTTATCAATATTTTTATGTATTATATACTCCGCGATTATTCAAATTATGGACATATTTTTCCACGTAAAACGATTACAAGATAGGTATATTTTTAATAGACGCTATCAACATCCGTTTTAAAAAAAATCTAATAATATTGATAAAAATGATAAGAATTATTTAAATTTTAATTATGGAGTAAAACCACTGAATTTATACTATAAATTGAATCAATTTTTTGTGATTCCTTATTTTGTAGACTTTTGGTTTACCTGGATAAATGGTGAAATAAAATATAATAGTAAAATTAATTGATATATAAATCATAGGTTATTGTTCAACTGCATCTTACTTGTAAAAATAAGCGAATGCTATATAATATTTGATCCGCTATATCAATAAATATGTTTTAAAAGTATTTATTATATTTCTAAAATAACAACAAATATTTACTCTTTTAAAATAGTTCAAATTTGGGTGCAAAAATGTCATAATAGTATCAATGATGAAAGTATAAATTAGTGATATACTATAGTGAAAATCATTAGGCAATTTTTTAACTTCAATAATTACCAAACATAATGGTTGTTAATTTACTTTATAATATTTATATATCTTTTCTTTATAGAAATGTTATTGTTAAAAAGTGATATATTTCAATTTTGTTCAACATCTTTTGTTTACAAATAAATATATATGTATGTACATACATACTCACATGATGTCTAATATGCAAATGTATTAGACATTTATGTACATACACGTATATATATATATATGTATAAACGCACTCATTATATTTATTTGTTTCATACAGTCTTGACTTATAAAAGGTACAAATTTTTAAATCATATGTAGATCACGCTTTATTGAGACGATTGTATGTTCAAATATATAAGTACTATTTGTGGGGCTAAAATATATAATAGACAAATCACTGTATAATTGTTGAGATGAGCGAGCGATTCTATACTTTTATTTTTATTCAAGCGATAGACCAAACTCTATAAACTAATAGGTATAAAGTGTCCTCTTTATCGACTGACCAGAATGGTCTCCAGGGACCCCGATCGTCCGGAGGTTTCGGCCACTTTCATCGATCGGACGAGAAGTTGGACGATCGCGCGGAGGAAGTTAAGATCAACAAAAAGTCGATAGATCTCATTTGAGGGGTCCTCCCCGTGTCCACGCATATCCTGCCAGATCTTGAGCTCTCGATCGAAGAAGCTGATCATGATATCACACCAACGGTCCATGAATGCGCTCTTTTCAGTACCGTGATTGGACAATGACTGAATCGGATAGAACAGGACATGCAAATGGAAAAAGTGAATAGAATTGACTTAATGCAATGCGGTCAGTTGAGCATATTTTAATGCACAAGAAGAAAAGATTTGAGTAAAGAGTTTAAAAGAAAAAGTTTTTGAATTATAAAAATGGGACAAAAACGGATTGATAATTCAAAATTAAATGCGAAACAGCAACTATATTCTAAATAATATACATTATAATACTCATAGTGATTTAAGTAATATATATACATATATATATATATTATATGGATAGTAATATATTTAGTATTTTATTAAAACTGAAAATTAGTGAACATAACACAGAACTAATTTATGAAAGTTGCAAGTTGAAATTATTCTGAACTAAAGTGAGAAATAATAATTTCGTAAGATGGACCGGTATGGATGAAGAATAAGTATAATGAATGTAAACAATGATGATAAATCTAACACATTTTATGTTTCGTTGACTAATATATATAATTTCTTAATTAAGCATCACTGTAATAATATATCAGACACCTAAATAAGAGTACTGTTTCAAAATACGTAACATTAACATTTAAGGTTTACATTGGTAGGCAATATGCTAAAGTTGAAAAATAATTACCTACTTATTAATGCTCTGAGGCTCATGTTTATGAGGCTTATGTATACTATTTTCATCGATTTTATACCATGTACATGTAGGATATGGCGGCTGAAAGGGTTAAGATATGATTTATGTCATAGCTTGAGTGCGAAAAATCGGTAGAGGCCTCTCACCCGCTCGATATTTTTGGTGAAGAAGCGAATGAGGTTGACCGTGACAGGTTCCAGTAGCGCTTGACGACATTCGGGGATATCGAAGAGACGCGAGTTAATAATCTCCTGGAGAATGTAATCCTTTGGACCTTCATTCGACTGGGCACAGCAGTGAACCAAACGCGTCAGGTGTTCTGTTAGTCGATGTGGGTCGAATACAGACACCATGTCGTCGATAATCTCACCAATATGCTTGAAAAGAACGCCCTGTAGGAAGAAAAGTCGCAACTAAGTATTAAAAAATAAAGAATTTTTCAATTTGAAGTGTATAGTTATAATTTATTCCACATAGAAAATATAAATTTAGTCAATATATAATAGTAATTTCAATATTTTTTTAATTCAAAGAAAACTTGTATAAATTAAACTTAAGATTTAAAAAATTATGTAAGTCTATTCAATGATATTATTGTATTTTCTGTACATATTAGAATCAAAAGCTGTAAGGTTAAATGAATTTATCATAAATTTAGTTTCCAAACTATACCATAATATACCATGTACTACGATCATCCCTGCTTTAATTGTACAAACCATAAAAATAATAGTTTACATTATGTGCTTTTATAAATTTATATATTAAAAAAAACAGATATCTATGAATTTTATTACGTTACTATTAAAGCACTAAATATTTCTATAACATTTCAAATAAATTCAAGCATAAGCAACTAAAACGCAATAAAATAAATGCGGAGATAGTCAGTTGACCTGCAGAACGAGATCTTGACTTGAAGTTGTCATATTGCAGATGGCGCTCATCAAACGATCGACATGCTCGCTAAACAAACGATTTTCGTCTTCAATTTGCTCCAAATCATCGAGTCCTATTTGTTCCATTCTCAATTCCTGAGTAAAAAAATAGTCAATGACATGCAGTTATTATTATTATCATATTAGCTTAAGGATATTGTTTCGTGCCTATATTAATATGTCTCATTTATACGTCGTAAACTGTTGTAATATATATTTAACTTTAGTAGTAACTCTAATATTAGTTTGATTGATTCTAATCATTGATACGCGTATTTAGTGAAAACCTTAAATATGTATTATAATAATGTCAACATACCTAAAAACAACGTGTGAGATTACTATCTAATATTATATGTACCAAAAAACGGAAACCCTATACGTATCTTTAAAATACTGCTTTGACATTCAATTTTTAATATATACAAACAATTTCGATCATAGTTTTTGATGTTGTTAGTATAGTAAGTATTATTTAAAAATCTGCACTGAAGTGTCAATAACTCTGTATTAGGTACAGTACTTTAGCCTGCAGTAAAGTTCGAACCAGTCGCGTCTTGCTGTCGGCAATAGCCTTTCTAAATTTCCGATTATTCGACGTATATGCAACAAAATTTGTGCAATTAGGTCGCTACTGTCGCTATAAGTCGGGCATTGTGATATCTATTATAATCAGTCGTTGTAATCTGTTTTGTAATATTTACGATTGAAGATATATGTCAATTTATTCGATTTGAAAAGAATAGTGCACCTTATAAATCGAATAAAACGTTGACGTTATAAGATCTATAAATCAAACGTAGCTTGCAGACGTATTATTTAATGTTTAACATTATACAATATTTAAATTTCTAAATAAATGAAACTTATGAGAGTATGACATTTTAGATAGATTTATAACGATACAATTATATTTAAAATTAATTTTTAAATAAAGTTTTAAAAATTAGGAAACAACAAGTAAAATGATATATGAAAGTATAAATGTAAAATGTAAAAAGTGATTTACAGAAAAATTATTAATATAACGAAATAAAAGAATCATAATTAGAAAAGACGGGAAATGATAAGAACATGAAAAAGACAGAAAAACGAATAATAATAAGAAAATTATGAATTTAATGAAGGGAAATAAAGAAGATAAGAAAAATACAATTGAAAAAGACGCAAGAAATTACGAATTAAAGTGTAGATTAAATGCAGAGAAAATATAATATAAAAAAATAAAATAAAATAAAGAAGATAAGAGAAAGGAAAATGATATAATACAAACCTTGGAGCGGACAATGATTCGAAAATACCAGTAGATTTTGGAGAAGGGGCGTTGAGTGAGAGCGAAGGGCTGAGTGACAGCCCCCTCACTGGGCAACTCTTGTACCAACAATTCCAGAAGCTCGTTATGTAGGTTAACAAAGTGGAAGCTACTTGAGCGCAGGTAGTTGAGTAGCATCTCCCGGTATGTTGGGATGCCAAGAAGAGTGTGGAAACAGCGGACTAGGGCCTTGATAACAGAGGCTCCCAGAGCCCGACCATCCATCTCTGTCAAGTCGCTGAATTGGCGACCCGCGAGCATACTGGACTCCAGAGAGAGAATCGAGTCGAGAACTTTTTCCGCAAACTGAGGGCATTTAGTGCACGTGACGAAGGGTATTTAAGTTAAGTCTTAAATGTTACATTATTAACCACAATTATTATGATAGATTTATGTGAAAACCACAATTATTATGAGATTTAGGTAAAAACCACAATTATTATGATAGATTTAGGTAAAAACCACAATTATTATGATAGATTTAAGTAAAAACCACAATTATTATGATAGATTTAGGTAAAAACCACAATTATTATAATAGATTTAAGTAAAAACCACAATTATTATGATAGATTTAATTAAAAACCACAATTATTATGATAGATTTAGGTAAAAACCACAATTATTATGATAGATTTAAGTAAAAACCATAATTATTATGATAGATTTAGGTAAAAACCACAATTATTATGATAGATTTAGGTAAAAACCACAATTATTATGATAGATTTAAGAAAAAACCATAATTATTATGATAGATTTAAGTAAAAACCACAATTATTATGATAGATTTAGTTAAAAACCACAATTATTATGATAGATTTAAGTAAAAACCACAATTAGTATGATAGATTTATGTAAAAAACGCCAAATTATTGTGATAGATTTAGGTTATAACCACAATATTAGGAAAGATTTAGGTAAAAACCACAATATTAGGAAAGATTTAGGTAAAAACCACAATATTAGGAAAAATTTAGGTAAAAACCACAATATTATCTTTCAACAAAATACACTTCTAGCGCATAAAAAATTTTTGCTTTCTTTCTGGAAAATGTAGGTATATGGCTGTTTTAGACATATTAGCAATCATTAGCAGGTAATATACTTCAATAAACAGAATGAACCTAGAAATGTAAATGTCCAGGCTCACAACTTGATATAAAAGAATTACTTCTGGTTCTCTTTAAATTCCATTAATTTTAATTAATCAAATCATTTTCATTCTTTTGCTTTTACTTTTATATGCTAATGATTAATTTCATATCAAAACTCTGAGCTAGAGTATTTGCACTTTAGAGTTACTTATCTATATTTGAGAACAAACTGCTGAACACCTGAGTAACATAAAAAAGAACGGTGGTACAGTTTTTCTATAATGAAAGAAAGATAGTATGCTGTAGAAGTATATTTTTACAAATTGAATAAAGTTATTTATACCTCTAATATATCTACGTGACATGCATAATTATGTTTTATATGTTTATTACGTCATCTAGACTATTTGAAGTTTAAAAGTTAAAAATCTAAAATTACTGATGGCAATTAATTTAAATAAAACAACTTTACTTATTGTATTAACACTAAACATTAGACAAATTGTAGAATTACCTTAAATAAAAGCATTTCAAAATACTCTTTTAAATCTAAATTTCTGAGCTTATATCAATATGTATGAGAAGTCACAGAACCCGTCCAACCACAGGCGCTTTCCCGAGGAAACCAAGTCAAACTGGAATCGCGCGGTGGACGGGATGGAATCCCCGGATTCCCAAGGACCCAGGAGCCTTACTCCTGGCCCGGCTACCAAATGCCTGTACCATGCCCCTACCCGTATTCTTCAATACAAACCAAGGCCAAGGTCCCATCTGCAAAGAAATTTATCCTGGTTGCTTTTGACTTTGCGCGCGCCTATGACAAGGTAGACCACAACATGCTCAGAGTCAAGCTAATGAGAGCGGGTCTCCCTCTTTGCATTACCCGTTGGATTTTCCAATTTCTTGTCGACAGATATGCAACAGCAGAATATAATGGAAGCACATCAACACCGCACATATTCCGAGCAGGCCTACCACAAGGTAGTGTCCTCTCACCAGTACTCTATACCATCTGGGCAGCAGATCTGGTCGC
>JAYRBW010081993.1:0-18942 GCA_036023295.1 Invenusta paracnida | reverse complement strand
AGAGTGCCCCCCCCCCCCCCCATATTCTGTATATTGCTGTACTATTGTTAGTAGTATTATCAAACGAGTTATCAAATTTGTTATTAAATATAACAATTAAATTATAATAACAGTAACTCTATCATGATCTAACAATAATTTCTTTATCAATAATAAGGCAGTGAAAACAATCAAGATAATTATTAGGAAGGTATTTAAATATAAAATTATAAAGTAATTATCAACTACAAACTGCTCATTAGCTATCGGCTACAATTTAATTTATGCGATTTAGCCTCAATATTTGGTTAGTATTTGATGACAATTATACGTACCAAATAAAGCATTTCAATCCTCAAAACTCGTCTGAATACTGTCAATTGCTTCTTCTGTCACTGCTTTTGGCTCATTATACCAAATACTTCTAATCACATTTTCCGTTGGCGCCCAACCAACTCACTCTAGCGTCCCACACTTTCTGTTTCTTTCACAACTTATCATTTCACACATGGAGATTTCAGAATCCAAATTCAAATCAAATTCGAAAAATACTATCAGACAAACATCACACCAGAATTGACAACTCCACAAGCCAGGATCACCCAAAACTTTATTTTACCAAAAAATATTTTACTCAACATCCAATTCGCAACTAATTTAATCAATACTCGTAATTAAATAATTTTTACTCGTAATCAATAAACGAACAGGTAGCATAAGTTAACATACATTAATAAACGTACATATAATTGTCATATATATATCTGTGGGAACAGTAGTATGTAGTAGCATGTTGTGTCATTCGTTCCGAAATGTAGTCATTCTAGCAAGATATAGCTGGTTTAAAGCGACTGTATAATTAAGAGTCGCTATCTTATAAGCGTGAAATATTCCATGAGGTACCTGATTGTCAATTGGCACAAAATATATTTTTGTTTTAACGGTCCAACATTTATCAATATGGATTGCCGCACTAGATGCACAACATCATACGGGATCTAGCTATGCTCTTGAATTATTTCTGTCTTCTATATGTAATCGATAAGGTTTTGCCCTACGACTACTATGGCGCCTACGACGCACCTAAATCTGACAGCAATCCCTACTATGACCTACTCAAGCGGGACTACACTTTCAAGTTTCCGCAACAGCATGAGATTGTAAGTTTTATTAAATGCTGTGTCTATAAATTATATTATATATCTTAACTCAGTAATTTATGTCTCGAAAACAATTTATAAAAAATATGTTTAAAACGTATGAAACTTATATTATAATAACAGTGTAATGTGTGATACATTTTCTTTCATATATGTATATAAAATGTTCTCTAATTTTATAATATGATACTCTGTTTGTTTTATTTGTATTAAATAATCAAATTTTGATTTAATTAAAACATTAGCGAAATACTGTATAATATATACTTGTACTTACACATTTAAATTTCAAAACAGAATAATACCTCATGTCAAGATTAGTACATGAAATTTAAAGGTTTCGATATCATTAATTCAGTTATTTATATTTTCAACATTTTTGTCTCTTCACGTAAATTGTTATTTTTTAATAATAATTATTAAATAATGTAAATTAATATTATATTATATATTTTTTTAATGTAACTAGTAACTGCGCATGAATTATTTAAAATATTATTTCTGTTCAAGTTGAGCAATACTCAAATCAAGCTTAAGATATCTCAAAGAAATGCGCCCTTAAAATAAAACGTTCATTTGATTGCTCGCACCTACTACAACTGCCCGGCCAATAAGATTCGCAAGGAGTGTATGACGTGCCGTGAGTCGGCCGCGCTATTCGACATGTCCTACTTCGGAAAGGTGTTCCTCTGCGGCCCTGACGCCCCGCTTGCTGCTGATTGGCTGTTTACTGCTGACGTCAGACGCCCGGTTGGCACAACTGTGTACACGTGCATGCTAAATCATCGTGGGGGCACTGAAGCTGATCTCACAGTTTCTGTGTTGGATGGAGCACAGGATCCTCAGTGGGTGGCTCTTAGCACAAAACTATCTGTATTCCCTATGTTAGCTGTATTTAATATACATATACCTATAGGTATAGGAAACCCGTTGCAACCTAGAATGTATTAAATTTACAGTAATATATGTATATATTCATCTGAACTATTTAAATATTATATTTTCAGTATCCAATAGTGTTTGAGAGGGTAGGTTTTCTTTGAGCTGGCATTTTCAAAAGATATTAATGCTTAACCCTTGTCTGTACAAGTATGTGCTAAAGGCATGCATAAATTTAGACCATCATTCACATATTGTATAAGCTCTTGCCTTAAGACTTTTAACTTTTTTATTATGAACTTACTGTGATTTTAACTCAACTGCCGACTTGACCAAACAGATAATTAATTTCATAGCATAACCTTAGAATCTGTTTATCTACATTAGATCGCAGTTACAATTTACGATGTAATTATATTTAGTTTTTTTCCTACACTGTCTTATATATTTGTCATTTTTCATGTCTCTATATTTGTTACCTTAAATATTTAAATATTTTTAATATAGACTATGAGACGCAGTATTCTTTTTACACGATTAAATTTATTTATCGTATAGGTATTAATTTTAGGACACGTTTTAGTAACATTTTACTATATATTTTTGAACTTCAGCTTGCGTAGCTATGGCAACGGACCAGCTTATTACCTCGCCATTGGTGGCGCCGTATCACAACACGTGACAAACTACATTCGAGATGTAATCGTAGCTAAAGGCTTCAACTGTCAACTCGTCGATCGTTCTCTCGATATAGTCCTGCTTAGTTTGCAGGGACCTAAAAGGTAATGATATACGTGTTTATTTTTTTTTTAGAAATAAGTCCTGTATATATCACAGCAGCTGTTAATTGATTGTACTATTTATAATATAACGATATATACCTATTGCTTATATACGAATATACATGTCAATAGTTTCTCAAAAGTGCAAAGGAAGTAAGTGGTTTATAAATTATTTGTATTTGTATATTTTTAGGGTTAGCATAACAAGATACATTGTGACATATACGGTTGTAGACCATCAACAAATAACATTTTTGGCCCGGTACGATCACCTTTTGTGCCTCTAGTTATCTATTAAGTAGGTATAATATATTATAGGTGTGTAATTATACATTTATCCGTGTTTTTATGCTTTAATAATTTTATATTATTAATATTAACATGTTTATCAACACACAAATTTTCAACCATTTGTCATATGTATAATATAACTTTTTTTTATTCATCGCTATCTCAATAGTCGTGAAATTCTACAATCTCTTATCAACACCGACCTCAGCAATGAAAAGTTCCCATTTTCATCACATCAGGTGAGTCGAATGAATATAGCATTATTAAAACTCATACTTTATCATTCGATTTTTATATAAATTAGACTAATAATCCAGCTAATTGTGTCATATATATATGCCAATTTTGTAACATCTATATATAGGTATAGTAATACTCAAGAAAACCTGCATTTATCTTTGTATCTAAATAAATGCACGCTTTATAAGCTATATGAAATTGCTCTTACAAAATAATGATTTATCAAAAATCCTAATCATGAAATTCATATATAAATGCAAGTTGATACTTTATTTACAAGCTATACAACTCGATTTTGGGGACTCCTGAATTGTAAAACTCAGCCCTAAAACAGTATATTTTTAAAATTCGAACGAACTACCTTTTTTCTGTTTTATATGAGATAGTGGGTCCCATAGAGCTATAAATAATGCAAAGATGTAGGTCGCAGACAGCGAAATATATATACTATATCTTTTACTTATATTTTATAGTATTTTTTATAGTATTTTATACTATAATATATTTAAACTATTCTCGATATAGGTATACTAAGAGATGAAAAATTGATTAAAACTTTTTGTAGACACTGTGTGCCTTAAATCGATCATCCAATCCGGATTCAGTATTTACTCCAAAGGAAAAAATCTTTTAGTTAAAAATTATTTAAAAATAAAATATAGGTAATTCATACATTGGTTTTGGAATGAAAAAATATGACTAATATATTTAGACAACGGGCATATTCCATTCGTTCTATCACATGATGCGCTATTGGCTTGTCACTTCTACAGTTACTTATATTTCTGTTGTCGTTACTATCCTCGTTGGCCTTAATATAGAGCGTTGAAGTCGCCGGTCACCCCTGTACAGCACTTCGTCTCTCCTTTGTCGGTGAGATGGGCTGGGAGCTCCACATCCCCAATGCTTCGGCGGACCCTGTCTATCGAGCCATCATGGCAGCGGGAAAGACGCATGGGATCACCAATGCTGGCTACCGAGCCATCGACAGTCTCAGTATCGAGAAAGGTGCTTAGAGAGACTTCTAAAATTTAAGCTGTTTATGAACATCGTGTGACATACAATATGCTTGAACTGTATACAAAAAAGTTTAATAGTAGAATGAGTACATAAAAGATTTTTTAAAGTAATATACTAAATAAATATACGAAAAATGGGTGCTAGATGAGTAACGTAATTTTAAAACCAAATATTTTTTTAGTGTTGACACTTTTGCAATGTGACCATGGTAGCCCCCTATTTTCGTATGTAAATTGTTTATTACATTGTTTCCACAACTTTCCACAATTTATAAGTGTTTGTTTATACAAGTAAATTATTACTCTGCTACCTAACATATTTTGTGTCAATGTTAAAATAAATGCAGGGAATACTTATTGTAAGTAGTCGCTGAATAAATATTTAAAAATATTTTTGATTGAAAATGAATTGTATTTTTAATTTTTAGATATATATTAGGTACATATTTTATTTTACTTATAGTTATAATTCAAGTGTCAAGATTTGATCTTAAAACCTTATAAGTTAAATTAAAAATTCGGTATTTATACTATTTGCTACCTATTTATTCAACATTTAATAAATTAAAATCAGTTTTATTATTAATTGATTATTATTTATTAATTAACTGTTGTAGCCTAAAGTTCCGGTATTGCAGATAATTGCATTCTCAATTTACCATACATTGAAGAAAACATTTATAAGATGTATTGAGATATTTACTAAGTAACTGCCAACTTACCATCCTCTTCATATACCGCAAGTCTTGGTATGGTTTCACTCTCCCCCAAATACTCCTTCTCTCTGCCCCCCCCTATTTGCCCTCCTCTTCACACAATCGAACGATCCCAGGATACCGTCACTGGCACGCAGATCTGCGCTCAGATGACTCCCCTCTGGAGGCGGGACTTGCGTTTACCTGCAAGCTCAAGACTGACATCCCCTTTCTGGGTCGCGAGGCTCTCGTCCAACAAAAGAAGACAGGCCTAACCAAGCGACTCGCTCTCTTCTCTCTCCAAGAGTGAGTACCTTTTTACAAGCTGTTTCTGTTAGATTTTGTTGTATTTATGAGGGAGATTGTAAATTTACTCTATATAATTTTGCTGTAAAAAAGCTTCAGTTTTTAAACTACTTCTAATAAACATTTTGAAGTAGTAAATCGTAAAGTGTTATTATTACATCACTTAGTATCGTTTATATAGTTGTAAATTATATAGTAATTTGAGTAGTCTTATTTTTTATTGTATATTGTATATTCACGAATAAAACTTTATTTGTACTAGCGTACATTTTATTGATTTCATTGAGGTGACATTAAAAAAGAACTTTTATGTATAAATATGTGTTTGGTAGTGTTTTTTTATATGAAATATCGTATATAACAGAAGTAAAATTAAAGAGGTTTGTCTGTGGTAAGATTTTAAGTATAAAGTCAAATGAAAATAGAAATTTCATAAATAGGTGCATGATATATTTCGTCCCTTCTTTTCAAGTGATACTTTTCCCTCCCTCCTCACTTGAAAAGAAGGGACGAAATATATCGTGCACCTATTTAAGAAGTAAAATTAACTAAAAGATATGATATCCTTAAATGTAATATTAAATATAAGGTTTTAAATATACATTATGACAAATAGATTAAAGGTACATACTAAATGTACACATAATCATAATATGCTAAAATACTTACGAGTATTATAACATTGATAAATGATCTTCACTATACATAATAATATGTGGATTATGAATATAGTGGTTGGATTTAATGGAGTTGATTTCTATATTGTGATAAATTAACAGATAATGGGAAGATGGGCATCTTAATCTTAATAACGCTATACATTAAAATTAAAAACACTTTAAATTTCTTGCGTAGGTATTTGCCATACTATATTTGTCCTATTAGTTTCTAAATAGGTAGAAAATTATTAATTTCTATTTTATTGGAAGAAGAATAAGCCAATGATTTCCCTCGTATTACATTTCGCTATAATGGATTTGTCATAATTGTATTTACAATTTTTGGGAAAGTTACCTATCTTCTCATTGCCTATAAGGTACTATTTTTTGTAGATAAACGCGCTTAACGCTTTTATATAATAAAGTTAATATTGTATACATAGGTATATCTTTTCAACTAACTACATTTCAATATAAAAGGTTATGCTGTTTTCATTCTTCCTCCGATTTACCTCTTTACATGTTTTCATTTTATTGTATAAATCACAGACCGGTAATGCTCCACGGCCTTGAAGTGATTTTTCGTAACGGTGAACCAGTTGGCTTTCTGCGTCGTGCGGATTTTGGTTTCGCAGTCAATAAGCCATTGGGCTATGGATACGTCACTTCCAAAACTGGCGAACCAATCACTCTCGACTACCTCAAATCTGGCGAGTATGAGTTGGAACAAATGGGCGTCCGTTATCCAGCAACATATCACGCAAAGACGCTATTCGATCCAACCAATAAGCGAATCAAGGGAGAATATGAATGATCTTCTAAATTAATGATAATTAATTAAAAACAAAGAAAGGATTGTTAAAAGAAGTTTTACAATCAGTTTTTTGTATTTAGATGTCTTGCCAATTTAAAACCAATCAGTTATTTATTGTTAATTTAAATTAAAATGATTTAATTGTCTTCTTTATTCACATTCTACTTTTGCGCTTTGGTACACTATGTTTTATAAAATTATACCGTTTCACTTTATAATTACATAAATTATTTCTAGTACACTATATTTTTATATTGATTTGTATTTTCTATTTTTCAACAACAATGCAATATTTCATTGTAAAATTATATATTTCTTTGAACTATTATGCACAATTATACATATTTTCATAGTTCTATTATTTGTATTTTGTAAATTATTAAATAAGTTATATCACTTTTTACATTTGACTTACACGTATTATCCTGAATTTTATACTTAAATGCAACTCTATTTATAAACATCTATTTATTTAAATGTTCTGCTATTTATTCATTATATTCCTCTTTGAAGAAAGAAAATCTAGTTATAAAATATATGTTAGGCTCCCTATATAGACAGGTTAAATATGTTTCACTAAAAGTAAAAAGGTTAGACTGTATGGACATATTGCATACATATTGTTCGTCTACGTTACTGCCCTCTGAAAAGTTGACATTGTGTATGTATATTCTCATAGAAATATTTCAAAAAGAAATCATTGTATATTTAAGAATTGGGGAAGTTGTATATTTACTTTACCTTTTCACGTACCGACCACCCACGAACCACATGGCCAACCGATAGTAACGTGAATTAAATGTGATTAAAAACTCAAACAATTAAAATGTTGAAATTTAAACTTTTGCATGCATCAATGAAGTCATGTGGTATAGGAAAAAATAAAAAAACAATTATTTCGTGTGCAGAACGTTCATTGAACGTGATATGAAGTCTAATTATATATATTTATAATACCTATATAGCTACATATAGGCAAATTTGTTTTCGAATTATATATTGATTCCTAACAAGTTCTGTAGCAAAATTGGAGTAGGTACGATATTTCTAATTAATTAGGTATACTGATCCGCTTCTAATCAATCGAATTAGTTAATTTTATTGGCAAATATAGGCAGTGATTAGGTTAAAAATACGTATATATATGCACCGGTTATCTTAAATTAAACATTTATTACTAAGAAATATGGGGCACAAAATTCATTTTTAACATTATGCAAATATATAGAGAGCTCCCTGATCTTTTGAAATAAATTATATTATTATTATTGCACATTCCCTGGGAGTTTTTGGATTTATTCTTATTGAATGATTGTCTTCATTATGTTTGACGTATAATTGTTAGTTTTCTAAAAAGTTCTCTTTTTAAGCAACTAAGAACAATTATCGAAGAACGATGCCGGTATCATTTATATAGGCAGAACCTCACGTAAATAATTGTCTGTCCTTATGAAAGAATATTTACCTATGTAGACATATTCGGCGATGGAGGAGAAAACTTAGGGCTCCTCCCTAATTTCGAATTTTTCTTTTCTCATTCGTGTATTTACCTAATGTTTGGTCTATTAATCAATTTTTGGTAACCTATACCTATGTATTTCATCTTTTTTATTTTACTATATTTATGTTTCTAAATGTAAGAAAAGATAATAATTATGGATGTTAACTATAAGTTGCAAAGACGAGACCCCTTGAATGGATTTTATTGCATAATACATTTCTAAATTAGAGAAATGCACACATAAATATAAATTTTATGTAAATCATAAAAATAATGTATATGTAAAAATAAAATTCATGTACATATATAGAATAGAATAGAAATTTATTTAGGTATTAAACCAAGGATTATTACAGGCAGTGAGTACTAATTGAGGTAATATCCTCCTATATAAATATGAGGAGCCGCTCACCAACATATAGGTACGCTACGCTGAGGGGAATGGGAAAATTGTGAACCAATATAAATGTATGCAATAAAGTTGGATGTGTTGATGATATTCCGTTACGTTAAACTAATAGATACGTTTTTAATTTATTCAATTTAATCCCTTCATGAATATAAGAGAACTATTATATAGGCATAAATTTCTGATTATTAAAATATATTTATCGAATATTATATGTATATATTTTATGTAATCTTATATATATATCTCTCTATATATATATATATAAACTATAGTACAGTATAGAATTAATCGAATGAGAAAAAATATGTATAAAAATATGCATAAAAATAATAAAAATAACATAATATTTGCGGCATTTAATAACACTTACTTTGATATACAGAGTGCCAATTATAAATTTACATAATTCATATAGCAGTCAAAGTTATCCGATAATACCATTATTTTGGAATATCTTCTTAATAGTTAAGTATTACACCGTGTATATTATATTTATTGAATTGTACTCACCATCAGCTCTGAAAGCATCTTCATTGTAAATATAATTTTTATCACTCTAAATTTATCTCGCCTATGAATAGGTTGTTTTACAATGAAATATATAAGGCTTATTTTGTATTAATTATTATTATTATTATTCAAAATTTGAGTAGCATTTGGGCTCCACTATATCTTATTCAGTAATTTAAGTGTTTTGAATTAATCAGTCAAATGTTTAATAATCCCAAGTTATAAATGAGTTATGCATTTTAATTAGCTAAAAAATTATATCAATATACCTACCTCACACAATACCTAAAGAAGTATAAACTAATACGTCTTCTTGTACCTAGATCACTGTACAAAGCCTTAAAATAGAAATGCGATAGATTAATATAGTTTAATAGTTTAAATAATAGGACAATGATACAATGATATAGGGTCGTTCGGGTTTAAATACCTACATCAGAATTTCTTCAATACGTTATAATAATTATCTTGCCTTAATTTACTTAATTGTTTTTTTAATTTTCTATATTGCCTTGTTTGACTACTTGGCTGTTTTGACTTTGTTCTTTGTCATATATGGTTATTGGTTTATGATATATTGTTCATTCAATGTACTATTTTTTCTATATCTAATGTGTCCAACTTATAATTGTTTATAATTGGCTATTTCTTACGTAATTTAAATTATCTGTATTATTTACCCATAAATTATAAATATGTTTATTAAAGTATTTTTACTCTTCTATATGAGACCAAACTGTCCAATGTTTTAATTATTTTTTCGTACAGTGGGTTCTTATTATTAATTCTGTGATGTTATTTCTTGTATAATATATGTTCAGTTGTAAGTAGGATTTGTGAGATAGTCACTATTCGATATAAAACATAGCAAACCATTGATTCAAAAAACAACGAAATAAAGGAAAGTTGATAAACAGGGAATTGCAAGGAAGGTTTTATTGTGTTTATGAACCCGGCTTGTGTTTATTTCTATAATAAATATTATTGTTTTATTACTTAAAACTAATTAAATGAAGGTATGAACAAACGCAGTTTGGGTGGGAAATTTTAATAAATGATAATTTTCTTTGACAATAGAAATTTAATATTTTAATATTGTCTTATTTAATATTACATTAGTAACGGCTGAATAAGATTGAAAATTAGGTAAACGTATATATTTATTATACTTTTTGTTGCTTAATATCTATAACAATTTTATGTTAGAACAATGTTGACAACGCTATTGATTTGATGTTGACAAACAGCATTAAAATATCATATAAATTATTTGTCATTTGACATTGATCTTAATAGTTAATATATAATACAGTGGCATATTATTATAAAAATATATACACTTTTTTATCTAGAATCTGAATATATATTGTTATTTTTGGGGACTATATTGATTATTGCATTTTTTTTTGACATTGATCTTAATACTAATATAGTTAATATATAATACAGTGGCATATTAATATTATTATAAAAATATATTATACACTTTTTTATCTAGAATCTGAATATATATTTTTATTTTTGGGGACTATCTTGATTATCACTTTTTTTTGTTTTATATAATTTAAAATGGACCTGGAGTTGGATGGATGGTTATAACTTATATTTTATAAATTATAAACATAAGTTTTAACTTATGAGTCATGACATGTCATAAGTATTAAAATTTTTCCAGATTAAAAGCATGGAAAAACTTTTTTTCCAGATTCCAGCATCATAAGAGACAGAGTGTTCAAAATCAAGTTAGGATGATTAAGTAATATTAATTAATACCTATATGCTTATTTAAGCTTATTATTATTAATTTAAATCATAAGATGATTTAAAACTCATTTTACTTAATATACCTTTCTATTAAACAAAAAACTTGGGTCACATGGTATCAGACTCTATTAACCCCCATGGCGTATGTGTAATACATTTTAATATATAGACATAGTGTTTATATATACTTTAGTTTAAAGATGTCTTATAGTAGAAAATGTTGCAGAAATGATCACAAAGCAACTTTATAGTTTATACACTATTTTAAAATTCTAAATAATTATATAAGTTAAATGTATAATAGCACACATTTTATATCATTAAAAAGAGCATAAAGAGTTTTATAAAATATACAATTTAAAAGTTTAGAATAGACATTTATAAGTTAATATATAATTTCTAAAGTTAAACACATTGTGATTAGTTGTTTTTAGGATATATTTTTAAGACCTAACCATACTATCTATTAGGTGGGTTCATTTTAGATCAGGCAAAAGTTTGGGTTTAGAAAGACAAGTAAAAGACAACAATCCTGTATTTTAGTGTCCCATTTTTTTCAAATTTTAATAAAATCTCATACTTAATAAACAAGTAATAAATCATTAAATTTATAAATAGTTACTGGGCCAGCCTATTTAACATGTTGACATTTGTCACACCTTTTTAATTTATGAACTATACATATATTACCTTAAAATCAAATGTAACAGAGAAATATTATACAAATATTTAGTATGTTACACCATGTGAATTTGGCTGGCCCAGTTCTGAGTTATAAATATATTGATTGAAGTTATTTTAAATAGTTGAAACATTAATTTAATAATTATATTATTATTTGTTGCTCCAAATTAGTTTATATAATTTGTGCAAATGTTTGAAGAAAATAAGTAATATATAAAGCAAATAAGAGAATTTTGTGGGCCCACTCCAAGAAGAAGGTTAAGAGGATGAATAGAACCAGCCCTGATATAATTTTAGTGGAGATCATGAAATTTTTATATGGAAATGTTTATTTAGCATAAAATTATACCAAAATGTGAATAGAAATAATTTGGAATGCTTAAATATGGGACCACCATCAAATACAAAGTAAAGGCTGTAATAAAATTAGCCTGTAACTCAAATTTGTAAAATATAATGCTATTTTTAAATTGCTGTACTTATAATATCTTTTCCAACTCACTTGAATAATATTTTATTATTTATTCTACTTATTTCTGTTTCAGACTTACCATATGGCATACATTGTCATTAAAGTAGATACTTTTTTTTTAATTTGGGTGTGAGTGGCCAACCAAAATTTAAATCATCAATCTCTAAATTGGAATCAGTAATTATTTTTTTACCTTTCTATATCCTGTCAGATGAAAACAAATATTTTTCCAAAATAAAATAGGAGATTATGAACAAAACATGCAAAACTCTATATATAATGTAAATAATATCTTAAATGTGTAAAATGAATTTCTCTTTAAAATCTATATATTATAGATTTCTAGGAGACTTAAAATCAATAGGTATATTATAGATTTCTGTAACTATACTCTCAATCTATTACTGCTTTTATCTAGTCTCTATCATAAGTTGTGTCTAAAAATAGCCACAACAGTACTTTATGGCATATTGTGCCAAGTCACATCTTGTTGACTAGTTTTTATATTTGGGCCATCTGAAAAATTCTTGGTTTTGTCATATCCAATAATACATACTTTATAGGATGTAAGCAACAGCTGTTCTAATTTTAGAATACAGAGCTAACATCCCACTGCCATTGGATTAGATACAATATATGAATAATTTGTTTTAGCGTATTTTATTATTTAATAAAGTTGCACATATTAATTAAATTCTTAATATCTTGGTGTATATAGCTCTAATATTTAATAGTGGTATATATATAATTAATTCATCAAATATTTACATTTGAATATATTTAAGCTGACCAAACAACTCAAATATTTGCTATTATAGAATCCCAAACTTTGAAATATGTTTTATTCACCCTTGTCATTATACAGTATATTATTACATACCTATAACTTATTACAACAATACAATAAAGAAATACAAAATCAAATATTTGACATTTTTAAGGCTTACCTTTAGCTGAACATTGTTTAGATTTTGTTAAGAATAAGAAGAAATGCCTAAATTTTCAACAATGCCTCAAAACTATGTATACATTTATATCTATACATTTAACTCATTAAAAATGTGTGACCCTGTAATTGTATGATTTAGTTATTTTTTTCAAAAAATTTGGTCACTATTACAGCTGTGTGGTAAGGTGCATTATCCTGTAAACAAATTATCAGGAGGTCTAATGATAGCAGTTTCTTATGTAATACAGATTAATATCCTTGGTCATTCAGTCATCCTTGAACTCTAACAAGGGAAATTAACTACCTTGACAGAGAAAGCAATCAAGATCATGATAGCATCACTAGATTAATATACTATAGAATGAATATTATATTAATCTTTGTACAGCAGTTCTATCTTGTCCTTTATGCCTGACATAATTACATCAATGATCAGCAACTATATATCTCAGGTAGATGACAATGTTGCATTTAATTTTTTATTATGATTTTTTACATTTATACTTATAATAAAAAGTATTACTGGACACAATTTCATCAATCAATAAGTGGTGACCCTGAAAAGGGCCATTGTGGCATTCTCAGAGAAAATGGGAGTGAATATGGGCTTCAGTAGCTGGTAGCTCCACTTCTAGCTGCAATGGAGTTCACTAGCTTTTGGATCAGCTCAATTGATATATATTTCCAGACATCCAGAACAGCTTGCCCTGAGCTCTCTAAAATCATGGATCTCCAAATTGTCTACCTCATTCTGAAGATGAGACCAGAGGTTCCCAATCAGATTTAGGTCCAAAGATTGAGTGGGCTATGGTAGGAGGGGTATGTGGTTGGCATTAATGACCTCACAAATTCTCAGGCCATGTGTGGAGGGGCATTGTCATGCTGAAATGTCAAACCATTGACAGGCAGTCAAGAAGGATAATGTTGTCTTTTAGTATGGTGATGTATCACTGGGAGTTCAGATTGCCATCAAGTTGAAGGAGTGGATAAACACCTTGCTGAGTGAAGGCACCCCAGATAGTTATCTTGCCACTCAAGGAATGCACAGTTGGTGTCAGATGTTGATTTTTTAGAAGTGCTTCCACCTCTTTGCATATAGTAATCTTAACAGCCTTGCACCAGATGAATGGGGCTCTATCACATCTGAAAATATGCAGTGGATTGCTCAAATTGGACTTGCCCTCATTCCTTGATGAGTGTAAGCAGTTGCATATGTTGGTCATGTGTTAAGCAAGCCATAATAATAATTTAAACTTTTACATTGTGTGTGCAGTTAAATGAGAAGCTAATGTGACTAGCAAGCACCGAAAATTATTACATTACATTGGCTCATTGAAATCCCCTATTTTAGCATTGAGGTGCCTGCACTCTGTCTACATGCATGAGAATGACTAAAAGTTATGTAATAACATCTAGTATGTGTGCAGCTAACCTTTACACACCCCCATTCACATTATTCAGGCTTCTGGGGTTAATAAACAGCAATCAAATTGTTTGATACATGACCCTCAAATTTGGACATCATTTGTTATTATGTAATACTGAGCATGAAAGCAATATTAAGTAATAATAATGGGTGTGATATGATAAATTAAGAGTGTACTTTACATTAAAGTATGCTAGGTACATGATCTGAGTAATAAGCTATAGATTTGTTGGCTAATTTAACTTTATGACTTGTGTACTTCAGATAACATTAATAATAATTATAAGAATCTTAGTGCAACATTTTCATTTGCTGGGTTTTGCATATGAATTAGATTTTTGTTTAAGAAGACAACTTGTGAGTGCCATGGATCTACTATCCAATTTAAATGTTTAGGATACATAAATTATATTTTTCAGTTTGGAGTGACCAACCATAAATATTTAAAATTGAGTCAGAAAAATGTTATATTTGTGTTTATAACTTTCTTTTGTATATTTGTAAAAAAACAAAAATTACATTTTACTAAATGTTTATTTAAACTTTTTACTGATCTTTTAAGAGTTTCTTAAACATCAGCTGTTACCTTTTTGTTTTAAATGTGTTGTTATATTTTGTTTTGTCAAAATATCTTTGTCATTTATCTTTACAAAGTTAAGATAACAGAATTGTCAATTATAAACAAAACATGGTATATGGAACAAAACAACAATACATCAAATCCTATAATTTCATGTTCCTTAACCATCAATATACAAAATAAAGTATATTTTTATAATGCCATCATGTTAAATAATTTAGTTTATGTACAAAGAAAAGATAAATATTAAGAGCCTGCTTTAAAATCTAAATACCTAATAAAATTATTATAAACATTTCTGTTGGTTAGCCAATGCTAAAAAGGTGCAATTTCTGAGCACCAATTGTTTAGTGTTAGGACATAGATATGTATAATCTTTAAAAATTCATTCAGCATGGTTAATTGACATATTTGACAAATGTTATAGTCCATTCGGTTAAGTGGATTGCCTTAATCATTGTTATTATCAACTGTATATACCTACTAATTTGATCTAATAATTGATAAAATACAAACTTTCGAAATATTAGGCCTTTGTCAAAAAATGCAGATAAATTTTAATATTTTTGGATTTTTAGCTGATCAACCAACTCAAATGTTTGTTCTTATGTAATCACAAATCGAAAAATCATTTTTATATAGCCTTTGCTAAGTTGCCCATGCTAGTTGCATGCAATTGTGTCTGTTTATTGGAAGTATTTTTCTATAAGCAATCCTGCCAATAAGGCCAATATTGAAAAGCTTTATTTTAACAGTTAATGTCAGAGCTACAATACTATCATGGTAATTTTGCCATCTTTGGGTAAGCTGGTAAGGCAACTTTATGAAGATCCCCTGCTGACCTTCATACTAATAAATGGTCTTGTCTGGGTATAGAACATCTTAGTTGACCTGTTCTTGGTAGATCATCAACAGATTGGGTCACTGTGCTTAGCTAGGAGATGATGTTCTGTACTGCAGTCAACATTAAAACACTGCTACCTGATGTATTGAAAATCCAGCATCAGTCAATGTTACTATCTAAATACACTTATTACACTTATCAATACACTGATTATGTTTGAGTGAGATCTTATTGAAAATACATATAAATTCAATATCACAAGTGATGTAACATACATATATTCATTATATTATTGTTATATAATAATATTTAACAACCTCTAGAGATAAAAAAAGATTAAGTGTGCTTGCATCCAACCCAGCTGAATTGGCAGTTAATGCATATGATTCAGCAAGTTGCAGTGGTCCAACATGTTGTCATCCTTGATTGGAATAGACAAAAAGAAAGTGCAAATATGGTGTGGCTTCTAAAAGGACTAGCAATACTACCACAATCTTGGGCATTTGATATTTGATGAAATATTCTAACAAATAAATAAAATACATTTTTAATATAGAGATGTATAAAACGTGTTATATATTACTATTTGTTTTCTAACTTAAATAAATAGTACAATACAATTGAATAGTATATATCTATAAATATTAAAAATTCATTTTACTATATCATTTGGTTGCAATACTTTCTATAAATACTTTAAAATATGTCATTATTTACAATATTATATATTGTTATACCCAAGAGTTTACCAACACCATTTTATAAATCTATCCATTTTAAAATTATCTCTATTATATTTTCCACATCCATTGCTAAAGCTGTCATATTGGTTACATTTGTATGTGGTACAATGTGAGAACATGTTTTTCAATTTTATATACTATACATTGTGATTTAGTTTTTGCATAAATTCACAGTGTGTGTATAAATCAACCAAGGTCTGATATTAATTCATGTATTAATCCTTAAATTAATCATTAAAAAAAAGTACTGAGTATAAAAGAATGCAATGTCTTCAATAGTTTACCATATGACATATTAAGCTACCAATATATTTAGCATCCAATAATAAAATAATGGTTAAATTACAAATATAAATTTTGCAAAAGCAGTTAGTATCCAAGAAGTTTGTAATGATAACATTTATTTCTTTTCTGGAGTTTTAATAAAATTTATTTTGTAGGAAAATCAAGACCATGTGTATAGATATTTTCAAAAACAGAAAGTTAATATCCAAGATTTTTGTAATACAACTTGTTTATTTTCTAGAGTTTAATAAAAAAAGTTATTGGACTGCAAGATGGATTTAACACTTGTTGAACTGCAAACATTTTTAAATTAATAATATACATATTGCATGAATTTCAGCCGCTTTGGTTTCACAATAAAACAAATAATATATATTGTAAGAAATCTCTATGTATAATAATTATATGAACTAGCACTCTATTATGATATACTCATAGACCTTTGTTAAATAAGTATTTTCTGTCAGATAAGCTTTAATTTAAGGCTCTGTTCATCTAACAAATAAAAAGTGAAATATTATTAGAAAAATGATAAGATAACAAAGTTGTATTCTTTTAGAATATTAATGTTGATTTATAGAATAATTTCATTTTTTTACAAATTCACAAAATATTTTGATAAAAAAATAAGTTGTGCACAAACAACTCTTTCTCTAAAGATGTGAGAAATCACTCATATTTCTATGCTTGTTCCCAAATGTTTCTGTTCACATAGTTTAGAAAACAAATACACAATTGTCTAAATATTTAAAATTCAAGTCTGATATTGTTGATCATTCACAATAATTTGTCAGGTAGTAAAGTTAATAAATTGATTAAATGTCACCAAATTATCTATTCTATTTATTTTATTTATTATTTGTGCTATAATCCTCCTAGAGAAGCTTTATAATCTTTAATCAAACAAATACATCCATTTCTAAGAAAGTTGCACTAATCAATAATAGTATGATTTTTATTTCATAATGCTTAAATGGCCATTACTAAATTTCTGAATCTATCTATCAATTTTTTTTAATTCCCAAAATTTTTGTAGGCTGAGGTGGCTCTTTCTAAAGAAAGTATTATTGCAAACCAATAGGGTAAAGCTATGGGGCTGACACCTCAAACTCGAAACCTTCTATCCCTTGTGCATATGCAGTCAATAAACTTGAGCTACCACACATGTCACAATTTAAAGAATTGGTTATTATGAATGATATGATGCTAGAAAGTTAATAGTTGCTTAATTGTCAATAGTTGAACCAACATGCTGATGGTAAATGTTATCAAGGTCTATATGTACATTTTCAATGGTGAATTCTTGAGAATGTTGTTATCATTCATTTTACAAAATTTGTGAGCAATACCTATCCAATATGAAAATGTACTTTCAAATTTTGATAGAAAGTTTAAGTATATGTTGCTTTAACAATAAGTGCTTATTTTCAGAAATGTATCCATTAAAAAAACATTTGTGTATACTTCTGAATTTTTTATGCTACCAAATGTATTAATTATATTTATAAGTTACTCAAAATTAAACTTTTAAATTGATGCTACACAGTGTTGCCACAAGCTGCGATATATATCGCACTGCAATATTTTGACAAAAAGCTGTGATATGCGATATTATTGGCATTACCTGCAATATCCAAACAATAAATTTTAGCATGTACATTCTTGTGTGCATATTTTATCGAATTATACTTATAAACTGTATCTACTTAATATCATTTTCCACTAAAGATGCACAAGTCGTTCTTATTGACTTATTGACACTGTTGGTATAGATTGATGTTGAGAGAAGCCAGAGAAATGAGTAAGAGATTGCTGCTATTGTGAAATAACTCTGCATTTCGACACACTTTTAAACTGCCTCAATGAAATGTGGTCCCTAAAGCTATATTCGGTTGAGAGGACTGTTCTTGTGTGGGAATACTGGTTGAATGAACGTAGACGGCTTTAA